>JAPQLA010000022.1:5010210-5022113 GCA_029822935.1 Naso vlamingii
CACACACTCATACACATGCACAGAGTGGAGCAATCAACAAAAGTGAGACAAACAGGGCCACAGTGGGCCAGAGGGAAGGGCTGGCTCAGCTGACAAACTGAACAATCTAACTCAACAAGCGCTGTGAATGGAGACAAGTGCTGAATCAGTCAGTCAGACACACACACACAAGCGCACACACACATTTACACACAGTGAAGGCAGAGCAGAGTGCATGACCCTGCTACAGCCTGTGTGTGTAAAATGCTGGTTCAGCTTTGCTGCTGAGTGTGAACAAGGCCGACACGAGAAAGGAAAGGCACGCTGGAATACAAAAGTGCTATAGAAACGTGTATTTCAGGTTCACTGCTACCTGGCAAAGGTGCAACTTTGCCCCGTGTTTTAATGGAAGTCTTTCTCTCTGAATGTCCACCATGTGTGTTTAGCTCTGACTCACTCTCATGACTCATTTATCCCCCCCACTCTCCCTCCTCAGGGCTCTGTGTGTGGCTTTAAGCTAAATGCTAACATCAGCTTTAAATGTAAATGTGAGCAAAATGCCAATGTGAACATGCTGATGTTAAGCACGTATGATGTTTACTAGCTTCACCATCATGTTACCATGCTAATATTAGCTTATTAGCTGTAAACCCAAAGTACACTTGCAGCTTTGGGGAATTTTATTAGTTTTTCGGGTTCTATACCTTTCATAGAGGCATGCGAGCTTGGCTAAAAATTGGTATTCAGACTTATTGTCACGTATTTGTCATGTCACTGACGCATTAATGTGAACCAAGATACTCATCTTTAATAATGAAGTTACGTGACCGTGACCCACAGCATAAGTGCCAATATGCGGCTGTAAGATATACACAAGAGCAGCTTAGCTGTACATGGTTTCTTTATATAAAATAATTTCAAAAAAAGATCATTTAAACCTATTAAAAATTATGATCAGCTGATTTAAGCATTTAAAGTTGTGTACCTTCATTACGTGGCTCAAATATGTTTTGTGGCTCCAGACAGATTTTTTGGCAAAGAACAGGGGGAAATGGACAAAGCAGACCCCTGATATAGTACAAAGTAAACTGAGCAGACCTGTAAAGCTTCCACCCGTAACAGTTATTCATTATTTAATGCTCTGATTATAATGCCCTGCTCTCTTTGACTGTGTACAGCTGTTATTACTCCAGATGTGAAACTGATTAAAAGCTAATGTTCCCTTCAGGCCCCTGATGTTGGACGATGGCTCTCCCAGCCCCCCTGCCTCCAAGTTCAGCCATAGCCACACAATGGAGTCCATGCACGAGCCCTTCTACATCCAGTCGGTGAGAAAATGTACAAATTACAGACTTAATGTGTTTACCGCTCTTCATAACTGCTTCACAGCCCCTAAAGACCAGTAAATGTGCTTTAAATGAGTAAAATGTTGGTGAAACAAGATGTGTTTTGCTGAGAACTGCTGTTTAAGAAGTAAACTACCGTGCTGCTGACCTTCCTGATTCAGCACAAATGGTGATGGCTGCAGTAACAGAAATAATAAATTACTTCAGCAGTTCAGGACATTTATTTGCATCTGAATTTAAAGTGGACTTGCAGCATGGCATGCCCACAACACTGAAGGAGATAAATCTCCTTTCGCCTGCTGTCATTGGTTTTGCTGTGATTTCACCACTAGAGGGAAGCAGTGCACAGGAATTTGAAGGGCTACAGATGTGATGCTTGTGACGGTGCATATGTTTCATAAACATTCCTGTGCCAGATTTTTTTATATAGTTAAACAAATATCCAAAAGCCAGTTTATATACCAAATAATTACACCTTGTTTTATTATGCAGCCTTTGCACTGTAGATTTATATTAGCAACAACTTTATGAACTCTAAACAAGCAGTGGGACCAGTGAGGTACATGTGAGGAGAAGAGTAACCACACTTCACAATCCTCTACTCTTCCTCCTCAGCCATCCAGTGATACTGCTTCCTGCTCTACTAGTGGGCTGACAGGAGGACCAATCATATCAGATGTTACTGACATGTCTCAGGCTAGCATGGCCCTCCAAATGCAGCCCGAGGAGACCAGGTGAGTCAGACAATTAAACACATACACTATGTCCAACTATATCCACAAAATACATCTATTGCAGCGTCTAACAACCTTTTTTTTCCCAAGAATGAATGGATCACAGAATTTCTGTCATTCTGTCATGTAAAGTATTAAAGAAAAGTCTCAAAATCTGTGATCTATCTTGAGGAAATAAGCAAGTGAACAAAACTGTACCTGCGTTATTGTTATGCAACAGGTGATTAGCATTACTTTTGAGAGACGGTATTTGACTCCACCAACAGGGAGAAGTGCATGATGCTTATTAAAGAGGAGCCCGTGAGTCCAGGAGTGAGAGGAGCAGCGACAGGAGGCAGTATAGGAGGAGGAGAGGCTGTAGCGTTGACCTCCTCCTGTGAGGTTTGCTCCTCAGAACCTCCGGTCCTTCCCGTCGCAATGGTCCAGTCTGTTTTGGAGGGGAGGGGCTCTGTGGCCTCAATGGTGGAGAGGAGGAGTAAGAAAAATGCCCTGGACAGGTAGGACCCCAAGCAAGATCACAGGAGGACCCATGCAGAAAGAATGAGATTTACATCCACATTTTAAACACACGCTGACCAAACGTGTGTGTGTGTTTTGTGTGAGTGCAGAGTGGAGGTTTCAGATGCCGTTGAGAATGTGGACATGAGCCTGGAGGAGCTTCAGCAGCTGCTGCTCAGGAGTCATCAGCAGAGTGCAGTGGAAGCTGGAGCCAGCACTGTAATGGATGTCAGTAGATCTGCACTTTACACACACACGCACTTGTAAAACACACCGACAGAAGCAACTTGTTTAGGGGGCAACGACATAATGTGAAACCCAACAACTTTTTTTTTTTCTGTGTGTGTCTGGGATGCAGCTTCAAACCCTGCGCTCCAGTACTCATACTACCTCACTATTTAGTATGCCAGAAAGACATTTAGTATGTCCCAGTACGTAGTGCGCAAAATGCAGTATGCCAGAAGTACCAGGATGCTCTACTACATCCGGTCGGATTTTGCAGTGTGCAAGCCAGCATGCTTTTCTGGCCGTTCTTACCCACAATCCTCTGCGCAGCTGAAAATACATCACATACGTCATGTTGTGTCGCTCAGATAAAAACAAAGCTGACACAGATGACACATGATTGACAGAATGACAGTGACAAATGACAGCACGTTTAAGTGTAATATGTAACTTTTGCAACTCCTATGTACAATTAATATACTAATATACTATTGTGCACAAAGCCAAGTGAATTAATGAGTGTAAATGGTGAGTCACATTTGAACGAATATTACCCTAGAATGGCTTAGAACAGTGGTTCCCAAAGTGGGGGCCGAGGCCCCTGGGGGGGTCGTGAGACACAGAGAGAGGGGCCGCAAGATGCCTTCCAAAAAACAAATTTAAAAATAATAATTCATTATTACATATTTAACTCACTATCATACAAATTCTTGTTATATTCTTTCTCAAATCACTTAAAAATAATGTTCTGGCTGTTAGTCTGTTGTTCTTTTGTGCTGTTTCGATGCCTGTGTAGGTCTAATAGTGCGTTGTGCAGTTGTGCACAATGTTTAATGCCACCTCCTGCGTCGATGGGGGTCCCCAGCCTCTGGCACCGTTATTTTGGGGGTTGCGGGCTGAAAAGTTTGGGAACCCCTGGCTTAGAGAGCATTCTTGCCCAACTTGTACTCGAAATTTTAGGCACGTCAGAGTCAAAGTTCAAGGCGCACCATCATTGTGGAGGAGTATGCATACTACATGAAACAGTATGTTCTTTGTGAGGGCAGCTGCAGGGCATACTACCCGTCACGTACTGTTTTTTTTGTGATGCGATGCATCCTGGTACATGTAGGCACTGCAAGAATGGCTGTGTGAGCTGGACAACCCAGAAAACTCAGCTTCCTCTATCAATATCACACAAGCTAAGGAATTTAATGCTTCAGTTGACAGTTACAGTTACCATCAACATTAATTGGACATTCATATAAAAAATGGTGGCGTTTCCCTTTAACTGCACAAAACTTGAAATATGTCTTTTTCAAAATTTGAACCTAGTTGTATCCTTCAGTGCTTGTAAAACCTTTCCTTCATGCTGACCGGCCTCTCTCTCCCTCCCTCTCTCTCTCTCTCTTGCTGTAGCCCTTCAGTTTAAGCCTGCCTCTGACGGAGTGGAACTTCACAGAGATGGAGTCAAACCTCAAATCAGTAAGTCGCATATTGTGAACTGAACAAGGCTGCAGGAAGATGGCTCCCTTCTCTTCCTTTAGTCATAATGGATCAGCTATTTCTCTGACGAATTACTTTGATCTCATCCAAAGATGCATACATAATGCACACTTACTCATTACAGTGCTTATTAGTAACAGGTTGTAAACTCACTGACCTCACCTCATAAAGTTGATATGGTGAACATGTTGGCAAACAGTTGCCTATTTACACATCCAACAGACACTGAGCAACATTAGAGCTCATTTGGAGTTTTGCTTGTGTCCTCTTGACAAATGTAAGACAAATACTCAATCTCCCTTTAACTCTGTTTAAATGTCTGATTCTTAAATTGCTAAATGCTTCATCTGTGAGCTGCTAACTTTGTCTAAGTGCTGAGCAGGTAGGGCCTAATGGGTCTTTTAGGACTTTTTTTGCTGAAGGCAGGTGGCTGCTGCTGGAAATAAAGCTGATGAGAGCTGTGAGACTGAATCAAAAAAGGAAGTTTGTGGGCCAGAATGTAGCTTTGACCTTTAACCTCATTCTTGTTGCACAGCTAATTTGGTATCACCTGCTATCTCACAATTCCCTTGAAAGTAATCTACTCGTGTTCCCTATCAAATGAATAATTGCATTCATCTCCTAACATCACAAAATGGCTGGTGAGTCTTCACCTTTTTTAGCCATCCGGAGCAAAAATAGAACTGTGTTCTTGTTTTGTTTTTATTTTTTCAAATCAATGCAGCAATAAATCTGTTCACAGTTTTGACACGTACCTAAACAACTTAACATTTTACCATGCAGGAGAAGTTGCAAAAAGAGCAAAGGCTTTCTTTTTTTTATTGAACTTTTTGTGAGTGCTTCTGTAGCAATGGATCATAACATATCAAGAGCTGCTGTAAACACAGCAAAAGGCATCATCATCCATCATCCCAAGCAGCAGTTTTCCTTCTAAAAGGCAGATTTATCTCAAGGAGAGCTCATTCTTCCTCTGTTTCTGTTTGGTTTTGTTTGTGCAGCTGACAGTCAATACCAGTCCCAGTAATTAGAGGCTGCTGCAGATTTTTCCACTTTCAGTCACAGTCTGTGTGTGCCTTGTTTGCAACTGGTTCTGTTAATTGAAAACACACACTGTAGCATTTACCCGAAGACATTCTGTTCCCATCTTCAGGAGCCCCACACAACTTCTTCCCTCTTTTGGCTGAATTTTTTCTTCCTTATGTTTCCTGTTTGCAACCCCCCACCCCAATCTCTCTTAAGCTGCTGTCTTCCTTTCTGTGTGAGTGGGCTATACTTTCTTTAGAGATGCCAGGCAGTGTAGAGAAGATATGAACCGCAAGAACTTTATGTAGCTCAACAGAAGCAATTAAATGCAAGACAATATGCTAGTTAAAAAGGAGGAATTTAGGATTTGCCTTAATGTGCTTTTACAGTCATAAATACTCAGAACTAGTCGTGACCATGTAGTCAGATGAGCACAACCAGCAATCGAGCACTGCACCAGGGTCAGGAGTTGAACTTGATATTGCAACATGTGTTGGCGGCTCACCCTTTAACAGTAACCCACAGATTAAATATGCACAAAATCTTTTATTATTTGTTATGAAATTGAGGGTTAGAGGTTAAAACAATCTGTTTGTGTTGTTTTTGCTCTGCAGTACATGTTCCAGAACCAGGAAGCGGAGGCTTTTCCAGCTACCGGCTGCGAAGAACAGTGATCAAACTGTGCTATGGACGGTTCTTACTACAGTGGAAGGTAATGCACCTGTGACTGAATCTCTAAGTGTCGTAGTTAGAAATGACATTAGTAATAGAAATCATAATATGGTGCCTTAGTGGTTAACATTGTTGCCTCGTAGCAAGACAGTCCTGGGTTCAGTACCTGGCTGTGTGGACACCCAAACTAGTTAACTGGTATTTTTGCCCATGATCACAACATGTAGATGGAGAATGTTGGAGATTTTTGGATGTGTTTTATAGGCGTCAGATGGCTGTAAAGGCGTCTCCCTATTAATACCATTAAACTTAAGAAACTGCTCGTGCAGGGCGAGTATCTAGAGAAAGGCACCTATTCTTGTCTTACATCGAAATTTTGGATGAATCTGCTCAATTTGCAAAAAACGTGCAGTTTACCTTCAATGCGTATGGTTCATGAGTGAAGAAACAATAACATTTTCCAAGTAATCGTTCCTTCTGTCCATACCGACCATTAGGTGATCCCTCTTGACCAAAGTGCAAAACAGCGTCTCAGCAACACTGATTGTAAAAGTTTAGCCAAAGCTGATATATCTTAGTCAGTCTGACAAATCAAATCAATATCAAATTAGTGTGAAAATCCTTCTGCGTGTTTCGCTGGTCAGTGTTTCCTCAAAGGGTCACAGCACAGAAGTTCATTTAGTGCTTTTTTATTGACATTTTCGGCCGCGCCAATTAGATCCGTGCAGCACTAATTTGCTCTGAGTTGCGCCGAGCTTTGTATGCCAGACCTGCCTCCAAGCAGGTTGTAGCAACCAGTAACTATGTATACAGCATATATACATTGTATTAACACAGACATTCTTAAAATTAAGTTGTAGCCCACTAATTTATTAAGATTAAGATTCAGATTAAGATTTATTCTGTGCCTGTATTGTCTTGAATGGGCTGAAACTGCATTAGTTTTCCTCAGCTCCATTCCTCCATGTGTAAATATGGCGATGCTTCACATGCCTCCAGACTGTCATGTCTTCTTGTTTCTTTCCCCAGGGCAAAAAGAAGCTGTTCTTCCCTTCATTATTCCACTCTGCATGAGTTTGATCCCACAGCCCTGCAAGGTTTTGGAGAATCTTACTCGTTACTTTATTTTCTTTCTTAGCAATCACATATCTACAAATGCAGCGACTAAAAAGCCTGCATCCTTATACTTCCTGGTCAGCTGACTGCCAGTGGACCTATGAGCCACCAGCTCAGTGGGTATTGCCGCTGCCTGTGTGAGGAAAGACGCCGGTCTGTTTTTTCATAGTTATCCATGCAAACAGGTGTATTATGGCATAATCATATTTAAACTCCAATATTAAGCCAGCTGGATGCAGACTGTGCATTCTTGGCTCCAGCACTTTAGTCTTTGTGTGAGAGGGAGTTCCTGCTTGTGGTAGTGACTTTTTCTTCCTTCTGTATAAAGAATCTATTACGGATGTACAAATGAATATTTTTACTATTTTTTTTTTCCTTATTACAAAAATATTGTATTTGTATCCAAGAGAAAAACTCAAGCAAAAAAATAAGTCGCTGTAAGAAACATATTAGAAGGCAATGTAGCATACTGTATATTGCAAGTTATGTGAATTTTTTCAGTCTGTGTAAGGGTGTAGAAAATTCAAGGGCTCCTCATATACTTCAATGCATTTTAAATCATGATAATTGTGTTGAGATCAGAGGTGCATCTACCCTCCATGATATGAAAGGCTCAATGAAAGCAAAAATATGGATTAAAGCCACTCTAAGCTTTTGAAGCGTATCATGGTAAGAGGTTTTACACACACGAGCACCCATGTTGTGAATCTTTGCACAGACCAGACATGTAGCCAGACACTTAGAGTACCTTCTCTTCTGTCCATTTAAATGTGAAGTTTAGAGGAAATATTGAAAGACGGACTTCTCATTTGACAAAACCATGAACACGACTGCATTTTTGCACAAACTGTATCACTAGTTATATTTATAGTCATAACAACAGGTCATATATTTTCTGTATATATTTTCTTTTTTGCTCTATGCATACATGTTTAAAAGAGGTACTGGCATCAATAACAGGGTGATCCAAAGAAAAATTTAGCCTTCGAGACAAGAGGTCTCTGAATGTTACTACTTTTTGCATGTGGAAACGAAGGCCACACTTTAATTTAAGACTTGAGTGTGCATAGAATGTAAAAACCCTGACAAAACAGTCAAGGCAATGGGATGCTGCTTTTAATACTAAGTATGAAAAAATAAAAATAAAAAAAAATAGAATGTTGCATATTGAACTGCATATGAATTCTCTGGATTATTAAAAATAATAAAATAACTAATACTGTATCTTATAATGCCATTTGATGTAAAATTTTAGTCCTCTTCACTGGTTGCAGGCAACAGTTTTAAGATTATCTTAGCGCTCAGTATTGTTCTGGGAAACTTCCCGGAGATGAGTTGAATCGTGCAATACTGTACAGAACTGTGAGAACACACAAAATTGCAATACATGGATGACCGTAGGAATGTAGGAAACAGCAACTGTGAGAGGTGGACTGGAAGACACCATAGCAAGATGCACTGCAGAAGGACAATGTTAGCCTGAGAGGCTAAAAGCTTTGCTAGTTCTTAACACTGAGTCGGAAAAAAGCTTCAACTTGCAGTTAAGGGGATGCAAACAGCAGCAGCAGCGTCGCTATTACAACCTACCTACCACGACCCCTTAACACAGAAGTATAAATTCAGCTTTCCAAATGCATTTTTGCACAGGTTAGCTGTACATTTTGTCCTCTGTGTTAATCTAAAAGCCCCGCCAGCTCTGAACGGACGAGCAACTCCGCGTCAGAGCTGCACGCTGCTGCCGGCAAGGCGAAAAACTCAGGGCAGTTGTTGGCATTAGTTTTTTGAAAAATGGCTAAGCATTGCTTTTTCTTGATGATGTATTTTTGAGACGTGCACTACTGCTGCTACTTATTATAATTTCCTTTATCAATTTTCATTATTAATATTATAACAGCTGAATTCCTTATGCTGTAACTTTGCATCTAGATTTGGTCCAGTGTGATTCTGCATAAAGTAAAAACAGACATAAGCAGTTGAGGCTTTCAGAGAAGAAAAAAGTGAATTATACTAAGAAAGACTATTTTGAATAACTGAAAAAAAGTGTTCATATTGTGTTGATTTAAACAAAAAAACATTGTATTGAATGTGCCAGATTAAAAAAGCTAATGCTAACTGACCCCTGCAGGTTAATATTTTTCTGACAGACCCTTCTGTCAGTGCATACTTTGAGGAGAGAGGAGGAAAAGCAAGCTGTGGCGTATGACAAGTGAAATTGCACTAAAAATCACAGTTGTATGATATTTGAGAGTATACATTACATTTTAGAAATAGCATTTATTCTTGTTCCTCATGATAATATGAGTGTTTATGATTTTTTTTTCAAGGAGTGATGAATACATACCTTCAGTTGCTGTTGTGTTCTTATTTTATTCTGTTTTCCATTTTAATAATTTGCACTGGAAATGAACGGATGTGTGTTCAAATGACATTTATGCTTGTCAGGATTGCAGATAGACAAGGAAGTATTTTTGTTGACTGAGTGAAAAGATCTCTGCTGTAACAAAGCCTGAAATCCCAAAAGCACTTTTGCACTATGACCGGACAACATAACATCAGCATATAAACATATAAAATATACAAATGCAAAAAAATAGACAGCAAACCCTTTTCCTGTTACAACAAAGTACACTCGCTGTCAGTGAAGGAGGTCTTAGTGCTTAGATGCTTTTGAGGACCACAACCTGCTAAAAATGTGAATTGTTTTTAATGGTTTTTTGCAAAGACTAAAGTGTATCGTTAGAGAGAGTCAAAGAAACTGAACATGTATACCGCCTGTGTATGAAATATTTAAGTTGTTAAAACAAATAAAAGTGAAAGAAAGCAGACTAAGAGACATTTTTATGCCTTTCTTTGAATAAGTGCTTGAAATGTTGCATTTTTCAATTTTGCAAATGCATGTCCTTGTGCAAGCAGCTGACGGTGAGCCAAAGCCACTTCACCAAACAGCAGCTGTCAAGATTAGCAACTGTAACTTGGCACAGCAGCAGACATCCCAACATGAAAAAAGTCATTTCAGGGAGGTGTCTCTAACCTCTAACACCCCCCCACCCCACCCACCGCCACAGACTAAAGCATAAACAGGTTGTCAGATGGAAAATTACTGTACTTGTTAATTTCACAATATTTACTTGCTTTTTTTCAGAGACTATTTACATATACACAAGTATGTCAAAAAGCTTTTCTGAGACTGAACAGAGCAAAAACTTTTTCTTTTTTTTCAGACTATTTACATAAACGCAAATATGTCTTTATGATTTTTTTGGGGGGGGGGCACTCTGCCATGATGCTGGATACATTGAATTGACTGTCTCTCAGTCTGGGAGAGAACATGTAAAAGCCCGCCCACACAGAAAACTGATTGGTCTACTAAACAAGACAGAGCAATCAGGATGCTTTCTCTCTCTCACACATGCGCTGCATGGACACTCACACAGGCACACCCACACACTCTCGCTCCCCCTCGTGCGTGCGCTACATGATCAGTCACACACACGCAGTCACTGTAGCGCGCGCTCTTGCTTGCTCACTCTGGATTCCAGGAGATTGTATCTCATTTGCGGGCGTGCAGGAGCTGCTATCAATATGTGGGAGACTCCCGGAACTTCCGAGAGAGTTGGGATGTCTGCAGCAGGTCTGTCGAGCTTTGTATTTCATTACATGAACTTCGAACATGGGACTGTGGGAGCAATTCTCAACATAACAAGAGTTTGAGAGTGGTGTCAAACATACAAGAAAAGACGTGCAAGGAATGGATGAACAGTGTGCTACTCTGCGCTAATGCAAGCCGCTAACCCTGCATGGTTAGCCTGTGTAAACGCATCATTCACCAACTAAATTTTGACAATTTATTAGTGGTCATACATGAAAAGCTCCATTTAGCTCCAAACACAATCACTCTGTGGAAGGTTCTAGCATTCTGTCCAGCAGTCCCTCTACATTTTCAGAAACAAACAGAAAAAAGCTGATCATGCTACGCTAGCATGCATGAGAGCTGAGGTTGGGTTGGAGCTGGCAGTTGCATGAAATAGATAGTACAAAACAACATCTACAGTTAAAGACACCCACGTTAAAGCAATATTTCACCATGAAACTATTTTTTGTGTATCAGTTACTCACCCTTAGATGTCTTGAATTGAAGAAAATGTTTTTTTTCCCCCGTCCAGCGTTATTCCACAGTAAACAGATTTTTTCCAAAAATGGGACCCACTCACTTCAGCTGCTTTTGCTGGCAGTCTAAAGAGATACATTTTCAAAACGACAAAACCATCTACACGCATCCTTCCAAAAATCTCAAAAGCTTCATGAATGTCTTATGCAGGCGCTTGGCCGGGCAGGCAACAGGCAGCCTTGTAACGGATGTGTTGGATTTAGCAGCTTTTTAGCCGAAATAACAGTGTTCTCGAAGTATTGAGCCTACGAGACGATAAAGAAGACTTGAATTGTACCACATGAAGCTTTTGAGTTTTTTGGATGAACATTTTTAGATGGTTTTGATGTTTTGAAACTGTATCTCCATAGACTGCCAGCAAAAGCAGCTAAAGTGAGGGACTCGCATTTTTGAAAGAAGAATGTTAGCCATGGAAAAACGCTGGAAGGACAAAAATATATTCTTTAATTGAAAACATCTAATTGATACACAAAAACTAGTTTTGCGATGAAATGTTGCTTTCAGAATATTTTTCAACACTTATGTTGTATTGTAAATTTTACCCTAACGTAGAGAAAATCAGCAAAATAAAATGCAAATGAATTGCTGTTTCCATCCAAATCTGTCTACATTGGAAGTTGGTTAATTGAAATAAACAGCAATGAGCATTTGCAGAAG
>JAPQLA010000022.1:5203012-5214581 GCA_029822935.1 Naso vlamingii
TTCTTCTTCTTCTTCTTCTTCTTCTTGACTGGGGCAGCAGTGATTTAGGAGATAGAGCGGGTCGTCTGCAAACTGGCAGGTCAGGGGTTTGATCCACCTGCCTTTAGTGAATGTGTGAGCAGATAAATGTTGACATGCACATCGAGTGGTCAGTATACAAGAAAAAGGCTCTAAATGTGCTGTCAGTAAACCTTAACTAAGCTCTGCTCATCCTGTCCTCTTTCACAATGACGACTCAGATGTCCCTCCCTGGGCTAATTGAACCTGTTACCTATTTACAGGCTGCACTTTGTTTGAGTGTCAACCTTCTATTCACTTGAATCAGTAGCACTTATTAGCTGCGTCTGACATGAATGTTGGCTCAGAAGAAATGGACTGTATTTATTTTTGTCATTTGTCCTTTGTTGTTTATTTTTAGATGAAGATCCACTCTCCATCACCTCACAAGCAGGTTCCCTCTAAGTGTAATGACTACTTCTTCAACTACTTCACCCTCGGAGTGGTACGTAAATACAACCTTGACTTACTTGTTTGCACTAGTGATTGTGTTTTTAATGTAGTTTATGTAGTAATTGTGTGTTTTATGTAGTTTTATGTTGTTTTTATGTAGCGTATTATGTAGTTAGTTATGTAGTTTTACGTAGTATTAATAAAAAACAACGTAGGAAAATACAGTTCCAATACAAACAACCCCACACCTCCCTCAGCATGCAGGAACGAAATCTAACAACAAGACTGGTTTAAAAAAAACCTCACAGAGGTGAATATGCATGATAAATAATTCTTCAGCTTTCATGTTTTTTCACAAGAGCTAAAAATGGCTGCCAGGTGGAAAAAGAGGCATGTAGGTGATCTTTTGATGGAAACACTGATCTCCTCCGGTTGTCAATAGTACGTAACATCTTAAATCCAGTGTTCATATGTCGGAGGTGATCAGCCGCATTTACATAAGATAGGCCTTCTGGAAATAAGTGAGCAAAAAGCAGCAATAAAAGCTGGAGCTCTGCTTGGGTAAGGATTAAACATTGTGTTCTTATCAGTGCCATTCATATTTTTCAGGACATCCTGTTCGATTCTACAAGTCACCTGGTTAAGAAGTTTGTCCTCCACACTAACTACCCCGGACATTACAACTTCAATATGTAAATATCCTGCTGTCTTGTCACTTGTCTTTCCTTCTCTTTGATTCCTCTTCTCAGTTTTTCCCACCTTTCTGTCCCTCTTAAGTCTTGTGACAACTAATATCCTCAATGTGCAATTATCTCAATTTTTATGACTGGTTTGTGGGCCACAACAAAGAAGGTAGATTTGCACCAAACATGACAAAAGCAAACTGAAAAAAGACACAGCTGTGGGGCCGCTTGCACCAGCTGGACATAAAAAAGCTGGACACAAGTCTTACATTAGGTTTAGTTACGTCCGGACTAGTAAAAAATATTTTCACCAGCTGTACCTAAAAGTACTGGTGATGAACAGGCAATTCGTCCACGGTGGGGTGTGCCCTGCCCTCATACAGTGTCAGGTGGGATTGGCTCCGGCTCCCCCAAGACCCTGCAAAGGATGGGCAGTCACAGATAATTACTGTATGAATGAATGCATCTAAAACTACAGCCGGGCGCACCTACACCCCCTCTGACGAATTCTGTCGCAGTTACAGTTGCCGTTCCACTCACATTGCTATGGTTACAAACTTACATTCTTATAATCCAACCTAACTACACGATTAAAAATGACTGCTGAGCGAAAAAGTGAAAGTTAAATGACTCGAATGGGTGAAACGAGTAGTTATTGAGCTGTACAGTATGTGTTCATGAAAATTTTACAGAGCAAACAAATCAAAGCCATAGCTAATGAGGAAAAACAAATCAATGAGACTAAGGGCAGAACGTGGACAGCAGACAAAGTGAGGAAAGAAATTTTTACTAGCTTTTAAATTATGACAGAACATTTATTTATGACTGTTTTACATTATTATTGTCAGAGATTTCAGACTGTTTTTATGCACAGTGAGGACGTCTCTATGTTTTGAGGCACACAGCGGGCATTTATCTTAACAGAGGAGATATTAAGCTTGAAGGAATTCAATAGAAATATGACAGGAGGATTTTTTGGGTTGTTTTACAATTACTGTCAGTGACAGTTCGTCAATGAATTCACACAATTCAGCCCTGCTGAAAAGAAATCTTTCGATTAGTTCTTTTTCTCTAAATATGTCTGGAGGATTCATCCAGTCTCTGATCAGTCTTTCGCGCCAGAAGCCTTTCATCATGTAGTCTGTGTATCAGTCACACTAGCTTAGACTCTTTTAGACTTTCGCCTACCCTGGACAAGACATCAGTTTTAGTCACAGATGTGGCACTAAGCCTGGATGCTGCAGCCGGTGTAACTGTCAGGCCAGACTGAGAACGCCAAGTTAAGACCAGACGTACATCCAGCTGCTGTAACCAGCCCCAGGTCATAAAGTTTGCACATGGTTCTCTGTTTTTTTCTCCTCTCACATGGTGACATCTCTGTCCTTAGTTTTAATTTTCTGTGCATTCTGTCATTGTTTCTCCACTCAACACAGATACCATCGATGTGACTTTAAGATTCCACTCGTCATCAAGAAAGGTGAGACAGTTTGCAGTCGTGAATCATTCCTGCATGTCTCAGTGGCAAGGATGTTGATTTTTAACCTGCCTGTCATCCGTCTGTCTCACTGTGTCTCTGCTCTTCAGAAGGAGCTGATTCTCAGGCGGACGACTGCATCTTAACCACCTACAGCAAGGTCAGTCATAGATTTCCCACAGAACACAAAATGCTTTGTCGTAAATTCCACAAGGTGGCACTATGTTAGGTCTGTAAAGATCTGACATGGTCTCTGCCAGTGAGTTAGACTTTCTAACCTCCAACAGATTTTGTAGCTCTTTATTATAAATTACAGTGTTGTGACTTAGCAGTTGTTTTTCTCTGGTATTACTCCTTCGCAAACCTGGTCTCACATTTCTCAAAAATCCTTTATTTCTCGCTTTAAAGATTGGATTGTCTAAATTCTTTTTAAGTCTGTCACTACAGTCGTCTTCTGATGTTAACAACAGAGGAAGTAATGCATGAAAAGTCTTGTATTATCACGTAAAGCCACTAAATATATCCCAGAATGCATCTCAATTTTGCTTAAATAAAATCACTGGAATTTTGTCATTTTACTGGCAAGCCCACTTGTCCTTTTGGTGCTGTCAATTTTTTTGAGGCCACCAAGGCCCTCAGATAACACAATGATTTTATGTCCATGTAAATAATGTATTTAACTTGAGCACTGAGGAATTATTTATTTTTAAATTTAGTTTATCTAGAAGTCAAATAAATCATCAAAATGCGGTTTATATCCATTTCCAGATCATTTATTGGCATAATAACCAATATATGTACAACCTCCACAGCCTGGCGCTCCACAGGCGCTCCCAGCTGTTTTCCCCACATGTGCTCTGGTAGCATTTTTTGGAGTGGCTGTGCCTAATGCGACACATCTCAATGAGACGCCAGCCGTGGGCCTACACCGGCCAACTCCCTCCTCGTTTTTCAACATGAAAAAAAACACCAGCAATATGCAATCTGAAAAAATGGTCACAGTCTGGAGCCCTGATTTATGGATGTTGAGTCCTTGTGCTGTAGTAAATCTGTTGAAGTTGTTGTGAACAGGTGTGTGGGACACAGCTGGGAAGTAGCTGGGTTCATTTTCTAAGAAATTAATTACATGATATCCTGTCGGTGCGTGAACTCACCATCTACATGTCGGTACTTTATCCAGCTTTTTTAATTTTTATTTATTAATTTTTAACTTTGTATTTATTGTTTATGACAAAAGAGAAACGACGGGCATTTTTGTGAAATGGAAGTCTGTGGACACATCATGTCCATAGAGATCCTTCCATGTAGTTCCTTCAAGTTAAAATAGACCATTGGTAGAGGAAAGAGTATTCCTCTCTTGAAGGATTCAGTCCTAATGGAGTTACAATGGGCATAACAAACATAAACATATAATAGTCATTTCAAATTCATGTATGATTTCCAGGATTTCCAGTATCTTTCACACTTTTCAGCGGCGTGTCTCAGTGAAAAAGTCACACACTCCATGACACATATTTCCTGTTATTTGTATTCATTCAGATATTGTTGGTGGTTCATCGCTGAGCCATTTCCTTGTTATTGCTTTCTTGCAGCTCGCTAGTAATATTTGTAATAAGTGCCTGTCTTGTTTATTAAGCTCTGGTGGAAGGTTACCTAGATAGACTACACTAAAATTAAAATCTATTTCTGAGCTGATTATTGATCTTTTTCCCAAATGGTTGAAACAATGCAACATTCCCAGAAGATATCTTATCCAGCATTTTATCTGTATCTGTAGATCTGTATCGGAGGCATTTCTGAGAATATCAGCTTTTGAAGAACACTCAATCTTTTGGACATCATCAGTAGATGTAGTGACAACAGGACACAGCATTTGATCTTCACCTCAGCAACGATCTGCTGTCTTTAATGCTGTTTGTTTCTCTGTCAGTGGGATCACATTCAGGAACTGATGGGTCACCCGATGGAAAAACCTGTAGTGCTCCACAGGTACGTGCACATTCCCCTCCATCACCGGTGACATTTTGATACTGTCACTCTTTCATATGTGTATATGTGTGCTGTTAGAATATTTCTGTATTATTGTTTGCTTAGAATTATAACATTCAAGATGCAAGATTTGTATTAAAAAAATTAAGATCTTCTGTAAAATGATCAAATGTTCTGTTTGGCAGATCGTCATCAGCCAACAACACCAATCCATTCGGCTCCACCTTCTGCTTTGGACTGCAAAGGATGATCTTTGAGGTCAGCACACACACAAAGCATTCACGTGTCTGCAGGAATCTAACGTGTCCCTCTCTCGACCAAAATGACAGAATTTTTTCCTCACAATCTGAACATTTTGCCTTAGTGAGAGCAAGGGCCCCGGCACGCTAAGCCTACAGCCGGCTGCCTGGAAGCATCGCATAGTTTTTCGCACCGGCTGATTCAGCATGTTTAATAAGCAGCAGGGCCCATTTTTCCAAGTTAAGTGAAATTTCCATCAACTCCAGCTCCCGACACAGGTTCAGGAAAGCTGTTCACTGCGAGTTCTTTGATGTCAGTTTGGTGTCTCAGGAGCTGGAGAGTCATTTTTAAACAAAAGGCTTGAAAATTAACATTTAGTATAAACAAAATATCTCTGAATCTTTCAACTTCACACATTTTGTATGTGATCCAGTCCAGTCTTACACATACAGTCTGTTTCCCTCTTCCTCAGGTGATGCAGAATAACCACATAGCATCAGTGACCCTCTACGGTGCTCCTCGGACCGCCAGTCAAGCCCGACCCGAGTCCAGTAGTAGTTCCCACTGAACAAGTTACCAGAACCACATCCCACTCTGGCCTTTCCTGAATCTAGTACCTCTATTGACTGAACCTCTAACCCAGAGCCAGATTCTTAACCAAGCAGACGTTTCCCAGAACTACAAAGGTTTTCTTGCCCAGCTAAAATGTTACAGAACAAGAACCCAGAATAGCCAAACCGACTTTCCCTGATGGGTCCTTAAGCTTACTCTTCTAATCAGACACACTCAGCCAGCACAGTCAGCCCCACCCAGACTCTCCCAGGAACCAGGATGTAGTGACATGGTCGCCGTGCAGGAGCACCGATGCTTGAAATGAAACCAGTGAAGTGGTTTCTTAGTTGTATGGGAATATCAGGGTGGCGCTGCAAACTGACATGATGAAGAAATCTGTGCGCGAGTGGAGCTCGACTGCTTTCCCTTTCCATCCAGTTGCTGCATTTGCACAGGACTACAGAAGACGGGTTTGTTCCAGACTGTAGTTTGGATGGCAGTAAGATGTAACGGCAGCGTGTAAATAACAACAGTCTCCTTGGTGGTGAGATAACAGCAGGTCGAAGTGTTAAACATCCAAGAAAGAGCTGCAGGATTAATATGACCGATAATGAAAACTACTCTGGACAGAGTGTTGAAACAAGCTCTGGCTTGACTGACACAAGAAACATCAACCAACCAAACTGCCAGCTCAGCTTGTACCGCCTGTCTTCCTGCCACAACTTCAGAGCAAGAGTCGACCGGCTCAGTCAAAACCAGACACATCTCAGCCGCAAAGAAACGAGCTCGCCCAGCCCAGCCGAGAGCCATCAGAGCCAAACAAACATGAGAAGCTGCCGAGGACTGTAACCAAAAATGGAAAAACACAAGAATCCACAGTTTGATGTACAAGAGAAGAAACAAAAACACACTCAAGAGTTTGGAGAGACGCGGCCCAGAACAGACCCACAACAGCGACGTGACCAGATATGAACCCTCTCAAAGCCGAACGTTCCAAACATCCAACGTCAGATCCCGTCCTCCCCACGCTTCCTCCACCTTTCTTCAGTGGTGCCCACACACACACACGCACGCACACACACACACGCATGCACACACACACACACACTTACAGTCAAGCACACAGCAATAAACACTCTATAAAGCCACAGCTGTTGTTATTTGCAGCTCTGGATGTTGACGTGTCTGTGTCTTTGCTGTCACGCACACACAAACACTTACACACACTTACATATATAAGCATCTGCATGTGTTAGGCTGCTGATTTTTTGGATTGACATTACGAGAGACTTTTAATTCAAGCACACAGAGCATTTCAATCCCTTCACTTCTGTACTCACATGTATGTGTAATACATGAACGCTGGTTTATCTTTTTAGCCTTTTTAAAGTGCGATGCAACGTAGCGACATGCTGGCATGACACCAGGATTTGCATGAACTTGGCAGACATTTTGAATGAGAGGGGACTCTATTACAAGCACAAAATGGCAATCTGTTGTTTATTCGATTGTGCATGTTGTGAGGGGACTCGGCACACAGTTGTTGTTTTTTTTTTTTTTTAACTCTCTCTGCCCTGCTTCACTCAGTCTCACCATGACCAATTTTTGGTTTTTACATTTGCACTAATGCACACCTTTTTACTTCATTTTTTAATTGTGTCCTATCTCAGAGATGTGTGTGTGTTTTACCCACAAGTTTGTAGAGGGGAGGGGTCCTCTCATGGTACAGGGTGTGTGCAGTCACGTCCCATGTTACACTCTTCCTCTTGTTTCCTCTGGGCTTTTTCCTCTGTCTCTATATCTGATTAACGCATCGCAAAAAAAAGGTCTGCATTTTTGTTCTCTTTGTTGAATTGCCAAACGCTTTAGCCAAAGACATTTCAGGATGATTTTTGTTGGATCTGCTGACACTATCACTGTAATCTCGTGTCCACATGTGTCCCATGGAGGGCATAGTGTGTTTGCTGTCTCCCTTTTGCTTTTAATCTGCACATCAAAGTCGATGCCGTGGTAAAGCCTCTGAATTCAGCTCCTTGTTTCTGTAACGGCTGATAGTAAAAAGCTTACTCCTGTGAGTGTTTTGAAACTAATCAGGCTGTCTTTCATCTGACTTTGGGTTCCAGATGGAGACACATTAACAACAGTAACAACTGGTGTCGTCCCCTCTGTAAGTGTTTTTTGTACAGTGGTTATTAGAGAGAGGAAGAATTACCATAATTTCTCTGTGGTTTTAATACATTTCAACCCATTTAGAAAATGGGGAAAGAACATCAGTCATTCCTTCATCATAACATTTGTTTGCATCTCCCTCCCAATGTGTACATATAAAATCTTTTAAATCATAAGCATTTGAATAAACAGTGTATTAATTTTAATGCACATGCTCTAATTTATTGTCCCTTGATTCAAATGCCAATTTTTGTTTTGTTTTGTTTTTTGTTTTCTAAAGTCATGATTAATTTATGATTGTTGTAACATGTGTGAAGGCATCAGGGTTGAATTCGGGGCCGTACGATGATGAAATGTTTCAAGTACTGACTGGAAAATTAAGAGCATCAAACGCCAGTTTAGCTGTGTGTAGTTTGTTTGTGAAAACAGTATTTTTTTCATGTTGGAGGTCTTTTTTTTTTTTTTTCCCTGCAAAGTTGAGGTATTTGAAGGCTGCTTGATAAGAGTTTGGGCACTGACCTCACTGTTCTCATTTATTTTGGGATGTTTTCATCACTAGGTACTAAGTATTTGTTATTTAACAGCCCCAACTTTCAGGTTTACTGATTAATTGATACATTTTATCCCTTACTGGAGCCCAATGGCATCACAGTGGGATTTAGCATGTGGCCAGCAGCATCCAGAATGAACTTTAAGGCTGTTTTTCATTACGATATCAGATGAAAACAAACACCTACTCTAAGTGTTTTTTTGGTTCATTTTAACTCTTTTTTTTTCACCAATAGTAGCCTTTATTTATGATATCATGTTTTTGGAGACTGCATGGAACTAAACATTAGGATAGCTAAAGGGATATGCCAACATTTTTTTTTTCTTTTTGTTATTTGCCTTCCTTCCGAGTTTCAGACAGGCAGATAAATATCGTTCTTTCAACTTGTGTGCAGTAACAAGGATGAGACAGGCAGAGCTCCACCACTGCTAATTAGCTTAGCTCAAATTCTAGTAGTCAGCAGGAAGTGCTAGCCTGCCTCTGCCTGGAGTCATTAGATAAACTTTCCAACAACTAAACAGTCCTGTGTTCTTGTCTTGACTCATTTATTTACAACGCTTTGTTATTTTTAGACTCAGATTAGCACTTTATGTAATTTTAAAAATCAAATACAAACCAAAACTAAACTGTAGGGCGCCTGCACGTCGGTACACAGCAGGAAAAGAAAAGGGTAGAAGAAGAAATACTTTAAGTACTACATTAAGTGCTGATCTCAGTCTGAAAATAACATAACATGGTAAACAAGTCACAGCATGCACACAGGACCATTTAGAGTTGTTGGAAAGTTTAAATGCTGACTTAAGGCAGAGGCAGACTAGCACTTCCCACTGACTACCAGTATTTAAGCTAAGCTAATTAGCGGTAGGCGAGCTCAGCCCATCTGTTCCTTGTTACTGCACGCAGAGTTGAAGGAATGGTATCTATCTTCTTGTCTGGAACTCGGGAGGGAGGCAAAATAACAAAAAGGGGGGAAAAAGGCTTTTTCCTTTAAAAACCAATTTCTTACATCTTATAAATGAACAGAAGAACTTATTAAAGAGCAGCTGAAAAAATGAATTTCTGAGAAACAATAATTTCTTTTCATGTGGGTGTGATCCTCTCTTGCTCTCCTTTTTATTTACTCAATTATAATGGCTTGGCACAGACACAACTGATTCAGGCACTGGCTGAGTTTCCTCCTTGATTCTGATTCGATTTAAAACTCAGGATGAGACATCTGCTCACAACTGACTCTAATAATCACTGGAAGTTGTTTCTGTTTGTTTTTTTTCAGCTCCAGACCACTCAGTATTGAAACTTTTTCTCGTGCACTGCTTAGGCTGCAATGCAAATACTCTTGAGTGCTGAGTGTCAGTAGGTTACCTGGCTTCAGCTCTGCTTAACTGCTACAGCCACAGCTTAAAATACGAAGAAAAACTCTAATTTGGACTGAATAAGAGCTCTGGTAGAGACATTTTGTAAAGTGGACAGAAACAGATTTGGAGTCTAGCATTAGTATTGTGCTTGATAATCCATCTGATTGTTTACATTCGAAAAAAAATGTGTCTTTGGCTGCAGCTTTTTTGTGGTCAGCCTCCTTCCTCAGTGCAGTGATGTGGTTTCTGGCAACAGGAAAACTGAATCCGTGACAGTCTGGTTTTTAAACTGTGATTCCAAAAGCTCGAGACATGTTTCAAGATGGTTTCCATCAAGTAAACTCATTTTCTCATCGGGCTCCCAGGTTGAGCATGTTTAAGAGTAAAGTCTGACGAACGCAAAGTTCCCTCCTGCTGCTCTGGCTTCTCCACATACTGAGTCAAATAAGTAAAGAGATGTAACATAACGTGAAAGCTATATTCCAACATGTTCCCAAAGCTTGCTTCTGTGCAAGTCAACCTGAGAAAATCAAGAAAAAAGAAAACTGTTGATCATTGTGCCTCATCTCCCACCGAGCCTGTCTTTGACTTCTGTCTCTATCTCCTCTGTAAAAAGGAATCTGCTTGTACATAAAATTTGAGAATGCATTTGAACTGCATCATTGTACAGTATGTATGTGTGCGTGTCACTGAGCATTAGCAACAAGCTAACATGGTATTATGGCCGTCTCAGTTGTTTTTGTTTTCCTGTTGGCTGCAGAGAATGGCAGGCTGGGTTGGGTTTCCCAAACAACTGTTTTTGTTTTGTCATCAACATTATGTTTTGTATTTTGTTGCCTGTCTTTTATGTGGTGTGTGCGTGTTCAGCTACACCCTGAACAATGACAGCCCTTCAGAGCTCAGCAAATTTAGCATGGAATACATGATTTTAACAACGCAGTACAACCCAAAAAAATAAAAAACAAAAAAAGGAACTTGTACAGAAGAGCATATCGGGTTTTCATTGAAACCAGAGGGTCTCCCTCCACACCCTGCTGAATTTGAATTAATTGTTCACTGTCCAAAACAGCCAGAATGAACTGAAGTTTGCTCCACTGGAAGCAGATGGTCAAAGAAGACCTGAGAAAAACAGAGAGCGCAGAGGCAGCAGGGAATGAAACAAATCAAGATGCTTCTGTGGGGAAACAGACATAGATGTTGAATCATTTTGGGAAACCCAGCACAGCACACACAATAGTTGCTGACTTCAGAAAAAAAAGATCCTACTCATGATTGCCCAGATTTGGTAAACCCAGCCCAGCGCCGCAGACGGTCAGTGCTGTGATGATGCATTATTACTGAGAGACAGACAGAGGAGCGTTAGGGTGCTGGGTAGGTAATCTCACCCAAACTCAGGTGGACATATCACATCCTTGTTTTCTGAACATTTGAAGCTAGAAGAACAAGTGAAAACTTTAAGCTGGAGGTCTGCGTGTGTTTTAGATTCAACCTGTTTTACTTCGTATGTTTTCAGTTCATCGAATGCAGGAATGAATGATTGTCATGACGAGATTGTTGTAATTTATAACTGACAGCTTCAGTTCAGTGTATGATAATCTCATATTAACGCTTTGTATTGTCTGTTCTTGGTATCATATGTTCTGTTGCTCATCTCGCTTGTTCTCCAACACATATTTTTTGTGGACATTTTAAGCCCATTTCTGGAAATGGGGCAGGTATACTTAATTAAAAATTGTGAAATTCATTGCAACGTGGCGTTTTATATTTTGAATACTATAACTTTGTGTATGAAGAAATAAGTAGATTTATTCAGCATGTCCACTGAAAAAAGGCAATAACCATACCATGTAGTGCAAAGAGAAGGAGTGAAAGCTTTGCTTCAGCAAACTGCTTTTGACTGTTTGATGACAGAAGTTGAGATGAGCTACTGCTGTGCGAACCCTTAACTCCAATGCAGCATTTGGGCTTTTATGAAATCAAACACTCACTGTTCATTGACATCAGAGTTCATTTTCTGTGTGTGCAACCAGGATATGAAAAAAAAACAATAAAAATGTGGATGTGAAAAAAACGGGAAGTTTTCATTTTTTAGTTGCATGATGTCAAA
>JAPQLA010000022.1:5348038-5365057 GCA_029822935.1 Naso vlamingii
TGACAACATTAAATCCACTCACTGGTTTAAGTGGAGGTCTTGATCTGATGAAGTCCAGAATTAATTCATGGGCATTTCTCTTCACTCTGGTCGGAATGTCACCACCCACCTGGTTCAGACAAGAAATACAAAACCACCGGTTGCACTGTGCCTGTTATGGTAATGTGTAGCCACTATTGCCTCTTGACATGTTTTAGGGACATATAAGGTCCAATACTGAGGTTCTTTTTGGCTCATTTTAGTTCTGTATTGGTCTGCACCAACTCCTGGAGAAAAAAAGAGCTTTGGGTACACTCACACTTGGCCCAGTTGCCCCGTACTGTCCCAAATTACGATTGTCCCCACTTCCCTCCCCCCCGTTGGCCTGGACTCACAGAGCCCCACTCTAACCGCGCCTGAGCTATCTGATCTATTGAGTATGACTTGATTTTCAAATACTGTACGGCCATTTTACCTCTTTGTAACGACATTGTTCAACTGTTCTCTGGTATCAGCGATCTAAAAGTCGCAGATTTTGTCCACTGCTATTCATCTGGATATTGTACTCTGTTGTCTGCCTGAGTTTAAGGTCAACCCTCCACAAACAGTCACAGCGATGTCGGCGCTTCGCGCCTGTGCGTCCGTACCATGCCGAAGCCCACCTCTTCCAGCTGTGCCAGGGCTGTTTAAACGTGCTGTGCTTGGGCACGCTACAGAGCGCTCACTCTAGTTAAAACAACTGGACTCTGGGGGTCAAACATGCTTAGGCACGGTACGGATTGCCGGGTGTAAGTGCACCTTTGGTGTCTCACAACGCGCTAAATGCTCACTATGTTCAGCAGCCCTTTGCTAACACTGTCTGCCATTTGGTGCTGGGCAGTTTAAGTACAGTGGGTTCATCAGAGCCTTTTTTCCTACAGAAAACAGGTACCTGCTGTAGCTGAACACAAGGCTGAGAAGAGCTGTGAGACTGAACCAAAACAGTTGCTAGGAACACCAAAACAAAAAGCTGAAAGAAAGTGAAATGCTCCCATGAGTCAAAAGGAAATGCAGAGTTGGGTGATGAATTCTGCGCAACTGCTGCCAGAACCACAGAGAGCTGAGAGAAGCCTTCATTTAATATTTGTGTTCTCAGGCTAAATAATGTATTTGCCCATGGAGAAGGCCCCAAGGTTACTGCTCCATGAATGCCTGCTGCATAACTTCCCGTAACAAAGCCAATACAGCATATTGTGCATGAAAAAGAGGATGGTGGCTTCACTGTCTGAACAAAGTCAAGTAATTATGAAAACAATTGCTGCAGGGTTAAGGTTTCAGTCATCAAGGATTTCATATTTTTTCTGCACAATTTGTGATGGTTTGCTTCGAGGTCTTTCAACAGTTAACACCTCGACTGACATTTCAATGGCTTTCAGCAATTAAAAGTCATCTGACAATGCAGGTATTTAAATCAACATGATATAACTTTGACAGCAACCTGCGTCTTCGAAAAACAAAACTTAACGATGCACGTTAATACGTCGCCCTAAACAGCAATTTTAGTAAAATCAGGTCATATTTTATGGAGAAAATGTCCTCTGGTTTTCCCTCTGATGTCCTACAACTGCTCTGCCTCAACTCTGGAGGTTCCTGAGAGCAACATGCAGGCTGCCTGCAGACTGAGGCTGCAGCTGCAGCAGCAGGTAGTTGTTGTTGACAGCTCTGCTAAATAAAAGGCTGCAGACAGGCAGAGCAGTCTCCATAAAATAAGACCTGGTTTTACTAAAGTTTCTGTTTTGTGCGACGTATTAATAGTCAAAGTTACATAGTGTTGCTTTAAAATATGCATAATTCCATGATCTCTAGCCTCATCTAACACTAAAATTTACACTTCTGCATTGTTTATATTTCAAATGAGATTTAATTTCATCTCCTACTCTCTATTGCTTACTAATCAACCAACAATTTTTGACTCTTGTCATGGCAAAGACATTGTCCTTTCAACAAAGTCTCGTCTCACCATGACTTTCCGCAGTTGGAACTTGCGAGCTCGAATATCCTGCATCAGCATCTCAAAGGGTGTGAGGCTGAACTCGGTGGGGAGCGGGTTGAACGGCTGCTCCTGCACCTTCTTCAGCTTCACTCCCTGCCTCAGCTCCTTCATCAGTTGCACCCAAAGACGTGCCTAGGATGGAAACAACAACAACAACATAAATCTGCATGCACAACACAACAACACCGCCTTCTTCAGTCAAACACACAGTTGTATTGTCTTCCCTGTCACGCTGAGCCCTTGTTAGTTTCGTCTCACCCAGTCTCTGTGTTTCAGTGCATCCAGCTCAGCTGTAGATCGATCTTCCAAAGCTTCCTCTGTTGAGATTTTCTTCAACATCTATGCAATAAAAAGCACGAGACATTTCATAAATACCGATTTGTGTAAAGCATTGTCATGTTTAACATCCTAAGATTTTATTCAGGGTTAGTAGGCAATTCGAGGGTACATGATGGAGGACGCGATCGTCCTTAGCTGACGTGCCAGACCACAGATATCCAAAATTCCTAGCCTCATATGAAAAGGTATTGTTTTGGGGCAACACAAAACATTTTCTGATGACTATTTTAATCATCATCAGTTGGAGGCTGTAACATGTGAGGAAATGCAGCAATACACCAGCAACGGAAGGAAAGATGCAAACATGAATGTAGACAACATAGAATTCTAAATAGACAGTCAGTTTTACAAATGTTTTATAAGGGGTGGAACACATTCAATACCTTTGTTACACTTGAAGAATACAGAAAATGTTTAAATGAGAAACACAGAATATAAACAGAACAGAGAAAAAAAATCAGGTCGCCTCTAACCTCAATACAATATTCTTATTATTGCTGAAGGAGGGAATAACCAAAATTAGAAGAAGACTCAGACTGTAATGAATTAGGGCTGTGCTAAAAAAAAAATCGATACAGCAATATATCACAATATTTATTTCTGTGATATCTGTATCATATCGCGACCCAAGTATTGTAATATGTATCGTATCATGAAGTCCTTGCCAAAACCCAACTTTAAAGTTCAGAGACACAAAAGAACACTTGGGCACTTTATTTTCATGTTTTCAATTTCAGTTTAAGTGCAAGAGTGCACTTAAATTTCTTTTTTTCATTTTGATGTTATAGCAAATGCATCAGTGTTTTCGGCCAATTCTGTTCAAATAAATTGGAGAGGAAATTTTGAATTAAATCATTTTGACTATATTTGTCTGCTGAATTATCAATATAATGTGATGTATTCAGACTACCCAGATCGTACGCAGCAGCTTGTTTATCAATTTTGTTTTTACATTTTCAGTGAAATATGTGGAACATTGCAATATATTGTAACATGCATTGAATCACTATGTATCTTGATGTAATCATATCATGGCTCATGTATCGTGATGTGTACCATATCATGAAATCTTTACCAATACCCAGCCCTAAAAAGTCAACTTAACTAAATTCACAATCAAATAAATAAAATTATTATAAGATTTTCAATTCTTAGTTTCAGTGTTGAAGTACACTTTTAAAAAGCATTGATAAAATCAAACTATGACGTCTACTGAACTTTTTGCACTTCATTTGTAATTCATCTGCTAAATGACAAAGTCTTATTTCTGCATGTATGTATGTGAACAGAGCAGCTTCCTGCACAGTGTTTATGCTACAGTTCAACAAGGAAACCACTGCAGTGACACAACACGTCAAGATTTGGGGTTGAGAACTGGAGGGAAAATTCTGGAGGCGGCATCTTCAGTCACTTATCCGTCTGCTGTGTAGCATGTAAACAGGAATATTAATGGGCAGGGTACAAGCATTTCAAATTCAGGGAGTGCACACACAGCGAGGTGCAGGCCACTGGAGGCTAAAGCACAGAGAGCCTGACGAAACTAATCACTGCAGGTCACGCATCTTATTTGCTCTATTAATTCCCTTAATGTTCTCAGCTACATCTGAAAAATAAAGTAAATCTACATCTACATGTTAATGTTAACAGGTGTTCTTTTTAAGGATGACCTCAGTATTGACATGACAACCTGACGTACCTCTTTAGCATCTCTGATCCTTGTTAGGAAGGTCTGCAGCTCCAGAGTCTCTACAAACAGAGCCCTGCAGACGGCCTGGTAGTGCTCTGGGGCCAAGCTTGGGTTGGCCAGCCGAGACGCACACAGCACCATGACCTGGCGGAAAGTACACACCGGCCTTAAAACTCCCTCCTGCTCCTCCTCTTCCTCCTCCTCTTCGGGGCCACTGTAACCCTCATCTGTTGTACCGTTCCCGGCAGTGCTGCCGCCTTCTCCATCTTGATCCCCCCCTGCCATGCATTCGATGAGGTGCTCCAACTGCGGGCTGAGCTCCCGCTCTTCGCTGTCATCCAATCCCCAGTCAAGAGCTCGGTAAATGGCCACACCCAGTGACTGGACCAGCTGAAAGGAGCGGATGAGGAAACAGGTTGTCCCTTAGCAGGCTTGACAGTGTATCTGATAGGTTAAGTCAGCAGATCACGTGAGATAAATCTAAAAGACATTTCTGATACAGATATTTTGTACACTCATATCGCAGTTCTTCGAATGGTTACAGTCGACAGTGTTTTGCTGTCTATCCAGACACCTCTCATCGCCAGAGAGCATCACATGAGACAAAGGCTTTTAAATCAACATTAACATAAAATTTACAATATTCCAAGACACACATTTCAAACAAACACACAACAAACACAGACACACAACATAGTTTAAGTCACCTGGAAATTCGTTTGTGACAAATAAGTCTTGTAATTCCTTATACCTCAAATTATTTTTCAAAATAAAATGTGTTTCAAGTATCACCATTTAAACGATGAGGTGATTTGTGTGTCTCTCTCTCACCTGACGCTCTGTGGCAGGTGGGAGGCGAGGCTCGCTGGAGTCATCTGAAGAGACAAATGAGGAGACACAACCAATCAGGACCAATCAGACACGGAACTTTACTTTAAAAAAAAAAAAAAAAATTCTGTGGAACTTTTTTGTAATGCCTCCACAACAAATGTAGCAACAGGTATCATGTTGTCGAGCTGCCCATCCAGCCGAACTGGGAAATTTTTATATTTTTGGCACACTTCTTTACTTGGACTCCAGAATGAACTGATTAGAATTAGAGATGTTGACCACATCCTTAGTTTTTTTAATGGGGGTTTGTTTTAGCTGCGACCAGCAGCTCTATAGGTCAGTCCATCGACAAAAACTCCACATTCTTCAGCGGCCACAGTTTTCACCCAAGGAGGCTGAAATTTGCTTGTTTGTTTGAAGTGTGTGTGTGAAGGTGTGTTTGAGTCCATGTAAATTGGACGAAAGGGGGCATGGAAGTGGGAGTGGCCGATTGCAAGAAGGCGCATAACTTCTCAATAGATTCATGTAACATGGCCAGACTTTGTAGAAACACACACACAGTCACACACTGTTTTGTTGTTGTTGTTATTGTTTTCACTTTCTTTTTTTCCCCAAAATATTCTGAAAGTGTAACTAAACCCCCAGACTTCTGGTGCCTCATTCCTGAAATTCAAAAAATGCATCTAGAATCCTCTGGTTGCCTGGCAACTGGTCTCAGCCTGAAGATAGTGTCTTGGCACTGGTGATATCATGTTTCACCTTATCAACCAATTAAAATGCATCAAAAATTTGCCTTGCAATACCAGTGTTTCAACCAGTACATGTCAGTCACATATTTATAACGGAATATGAAAAAGTCAGTTAATTTGCACTAAAATGTCAAGATTAAGACCTGAATCAATCAAAAACACTACTAAGTACTGCTTAGCCTCGATTTTCAGCTGAAAAAAGTCGTTCAGGGGTTAAGTTGGTTTTCTTGTCTCAGGAACACAGGAAGTGGTGTGAGTCTTACCAAACACTATTTTTACAGGTAAAAGTAAAAGCATCCAAGACAAGGTTACGTTCTGTGAAGTGGTGATACGGTTTTACAGAAGTTTCAATTTTGTTTTCTTTTTAGGGTTAGCGTCCGATTTTCAAAGACACCCTCAGAGAGAGAGACGAGAGAGAGAACTAATGAAAGGGAGAGAAAAAGTACAAGAAAGAGACAGAGACAGAGCGTGAGCGGGAAAGAGAGAGACAAAGAGCGAGCGAGAGAGAGACTTGGCTCTGAGCTCGGATGTCAATAATGACACCCGAGAGGCCTGAAACTCCTCGATCAGCAGCTCTCACAGCAGAGAAACAGGAGAATGGATGGATAAGAGAAACAGGATATGAGGAGAAAGAACCTGTGTAAACATCAGGGCAGAGAGAGATGAAAGGAGTGAAAGAGAGCGAGAAAGAGAGATCAGCAGAAAAAAGATAAGGAATACGATGAGTGGGTGTGGATGTGATGATGGAGGCAGGTTGGCCTGACACAGCTTCCTCCTCTGTGCTGAGAGCAGGACATGAACCTCTGACAAACAGACCATCACACTGTTCCCTGTGTGAACACAGACGCTGCTTCAATCTGAAACAAAAGGCAGACACTGAAGGAGAGGGAGGAAAAGTGACTATTATGATGCTCTCCCCACATGAGTGAGATAACACGAACCTCTGCAAACCTGTCAGACAGGTTCAGATAATGCATGCCCGCGGTCACATAGCGTAACTTGTGATACCTCCACCAGTTTCCCACAGTTATGGGTCAGTAAACATAGAAGGGGAGAGGAATCTGCGCCGAAAACATTTCCAAGAGCTCTCAAGCTCAGATGACGGAAAACACAATAACCCTGTTGGCCAAATAAACGGGGTAAAGGACATTTTTTATATATGTAACATTTTAATTATTGGGGTCATTTTCCCCCAAAACACCTCAACAGCTTTAAAAATTTCGGTTATGTACTCCAGGAAACTAAACTGTAGTAAAATTGAGGTTTAAGTTTGGTTTTATCCTCAACTACTGCGAGGAGCTAACAATATAAAAATGAAAATGGTTGTCGGGCTAATATGCCTTTTACTAATCAGCACGGCTAACTACAACTGCCATGGTCGGGGCTAAATGTTAATGTCAGCAGGTCAACTTTTCCAAACTAGCACTAAAACCAGTTTTTGTTCAAAACAAACCTACCTATTTGTTGAGTGGTGAATTTTATTTTGCTTAAGATGATTGTCTGAATTCTGAATGCTGTGAAATACTATGAAGATTTTTATTCACAATTCCAAGATGAATTTCATCACATTTTATAGATTTATGGAAATTACAGTTGTAAGACAATGTGCCTCTCAGTGATTTACTGCACATTAAGTAAACTATTGAGTGCTTTTATGGTGAAAATACAAAATGAGTGAATAATTTCTGGCATTGCCAAAAAGTAGAGCTAGGGCTGCTGGGAATGTGTTTGATGTGGTTTTATTTTTTAAGAAACAAAAGCATTGGAAAAATTCAAGTTTTTATGACATCAGTCAGTGTATTGACCGAGTGATAATCACTACAAACTACGTCAACAGGTAAACGGCAAGTCGTTCCTCTCGTGTGACTTTTATGGATCTAAAATCATTTTTCAAAGCAAAAATCACTTATATTGATACTAAGAATTTCAAGCATTATTTGGATGTATTTCACATTTATAATGGTAAATAACTGTAAACATTACTCCAATTCAGTCTCCAATGTTCTGAGCATGTGTATTGTGTCAGCAGCGTCACCCCAGATAATCTCGGATCATGGCAGGGACGCACCAGGAGAACCAGAGATTTTCAGTCGGCATTTGCTGTCCACACAGACAGAGTAAAGGCCTTGCGCTGAATGCTTGTGTGGTTCAGTGTATCAAGCTTTTCCAGTGTTTAACCTCCTTTACCACTGCACAGAAATAGAAATTTTCTTTTGCTCTATTTCTTTAAAAAAATGTTATATCAACCTCTAGTCACTGAAATGTATCATTATCGTACCGCTTTAAATGAGCCCATATCATTCTTGTACTGTACTGCCCGCCATGTGTGGCATCATATCCTTGTTAAAACGTATCGTTACATCCCAAATGTCGATCCATCCAAAAGCACTAGCGATATTTTTGTCTGGGTCAAAGAGGGACCAACCATCTGGCCAATAACTTAACGGCACTATATGGCAAAAACAGTGATGATCTCTCCACTGTCTTCTGACAGTCTGTCTGACTGGCTTTAGCCTGGTAGCACTCTGCCGCTTCCCATCATACCCCACAGTGATTCACATATTTATTTTACTCTGCCCCAGCCCCTAGAATACACATACACAGACACTCTTCCAAGAGGAACTTTGCCATCTGTTGCCATGGCAGCAATAAGGTCTGACAGACCAAATTCAAGGAGACCACAAAACAACAAAGAAAAGTAACTGGGCTGGGAAGAACAGAGTTAGTTAGACATAAAAGAGAAAGAGCAAAAGGAAATAAGAAACATATAATACATTAAAACTTTCATTTTTGCTTACAGATGCTACCTGAGATATTTCTGAGCATACACGTCAGATACAACATGGTTGTAGCACTTACTTTAAGTACATACTAAGTTGACCCAAGCTCTTATTTTAAATCATCATGAGTGCATTTATAACAGGAGAGCATAATCAAGAGGAAAGGATATCGCAAAAGTAATTACATCATTATATTTTGAGGTAATCCCTTAAAACAAAAAAAAGACAACAAAAAGAAAAGAGTCAGTTAAGCACCCAGATCTAGATTTACATGTCATGTGCCATAAACTAACGGCTGAGCATCAAAGCTCCAGTGTGAAATAAATTTGGCATGATCTCAAGAGTAGCAGACAGAAAAACCTTGCAAATCAAATTTTTGGGAGTTCTGTACTTTAACAACGCACCGTCAGCGGGATAAAAACTGCTTTTTTGTCTTTCATCTCGAAAAAAGCAGTTGACATTTGGGTGACGCAAGCTTTTTTTTTAATCTGACAGGAGTAGTAAGTATCTGTACTTTGACTTCCTGCTGGCTTCATGCACTCAGTGAATAACTGTTAACATCAACCTTTTGTAAGGATGTCACAGTAAGAAATTTTTCCACAGCTTAATAAATTTGTGACAAACATTTTATACTGCTGCAACTTCTCATTAAAAGCATTTAACTGGCTAAACATAGGCTAACTTTTATTATCAAGAAGTCTCTAAAAAAGCAATTATTCAGAGAGTCTAGCACTTACAGCTATCATTTATCAAAAACATGCCAACAAAATATGACAATGATCATTTTTCATTGTTTTTTAACAGCAGATCAGTCTGAAACACTGAAGGGAGTAATGGAACAAGAATGAGCAGCAGCTACAAGAAGCTGGAGTTTGCAGTCTGTCGCCTGCAGGTAAGTGTTTGTGCCTCATTATCGTTATTTGGTTCCCTATAAGCATTGGGTTTACATTCAGTGTTACCACATGGGTGCTTTTGCTTTTAATCGTGATACCAAATCCTTCACCAGCTTCTTGTATTTCAAATTCAGCAAAAGCACCTTGATCTCAGGATCTGAATAGTGAAACCTGACTCCTGCATCTCTGTGCTGCAACTGTTCTGCCGCTGCAGGGACCAGACACTTTCAGTTCATAACTACAGTATCCTTCATCTATATATGTACAGATAAAAAAAGCAAAACACAGATTACGTTGCCCAGTGGGCAATGTAAGAGGTATTGTAGCAATACTGGAATTTCTTACTTTGATACAATACTATGAAAAATATTGATAATAAATACCATGTTCGATACCAGAGGGAAATGAGACACAATAATGGGGGCATAAAATTTCAGATTTTTATTAAAAGATGAATCTAACACAGCTGGTTGTACTGAATGTTATGAACAATAGCAACTATTAGATAATATTACTCTTAGATAATGACGTAGAATCAAAGTTTTTTGTTTCTGGAGGAGGTGGGACTATAGGTGCACGAGACAACCTGATGTTGGAGAGGAGAGCAAAAGAACACAGCTCGTACTGGAGTATCGATAATGCAAAAAATGAGTATTGAAGCCATTTTAGATAATTAGTATCGATACGTAGTGCATCAGCGTGGCAGGCCTACTCTTTAGAAGTCCTCAGAAAGAAACTGAAAGTCTTTTTTAAACTGAGGAATTACTGCATTCAAAGAGTTAGATGGTAAACAGAATGCATTAATACGGTTCTGTTTCTCTGGTTTTTCAATCACTGAAAGTGCTTCAGAACACAAGTCATCCATCCATCCATCATCAACTGCTAATCTGTGGAGGGTCCCCATGAGTTCCCTTTCCCAAGTCAAATCCACCAGCTCTGACTGGGGGATCTCGCGGTGTTCCCAGTAGGGCCCAAACGATATGGGATTTTTGGGGCTGATGCCAATACCATTAACTGGGAGTCAGACAATTCCGATATTCGATATACATTGGCTGATATTGTACATATATCATATCCACTGAATGTGGTAATTAAATACTTGTGGCAAAGCTATGTAATAGAGGCAGGTTATCTTACATCTTGACAAACTTTATTCCCTACTCAAGTGCACCGAACAGTAAAAACTTCACTTATTTGTTATTAAATAAGGAGCCAAAAACTATGACACTACTTTAAATCACTAGCCTAAGCATTTTTTCCAGGCTTCAAAACCTTTTTAATATTGGCGCATATTGTTGAGTCATATGCCAATACTAATATATCTGCGACGGCCAAATATCAGCCAATAATATCAGCCAACCAATATATAGGTCGGGCCCTGGTTCCCAGGCCAGTGCAGAGATATGATCTCTCCACCTGGACCTGGACCTGCCATGGGGCCTCTCCCCAGCTGGACGTGTCTGAAACACCTCCCTAGGGAAGCGACCAGGAGGCATCCTTATTAGATGCCTGAACCACCTCAACTGGTCCCTTTCAATGCAAATGAGCAGCAGCTCTACTGTGAGTCCCTCACAGATGATTGAACCTCCCACCTTATCCCTAACTGAGATGCCAGTCACCCTACCGAAGAAACCCATTTCAGCCTCTTGTATCTGCGATCTCTTTTGGTCATGACCCACCCTTCATAATCATAGGTGAGGGTAAGAAGGAAGACTGACCGGTAGATTGAGAGCTCTGCCTTCTGGCTTGATTCTATTTTTGTCATAACAGTGCAGTAAAGCGAGCACAAAACCGCTCCAGTTGCACCAGTTCTCCGGCCAGTCTCCCACTCCATAGTCCCCTCACCAGGGGGAGGGTTGCAGTTTGGTGGGCTGAGAATCGGGTCACTGCTTTCTGCAGATGATGTGGTCCTGTTGGCACCATCATTCTGTGACCTTCAGCACTCACTGGATTTGCAACAGAGTGTGAAGCAGCTGAAATGAGGATCAGCACCTCTAAATGTGAGGTCATGGTTCTAAGCAAGAAACCGGTGGACTGTTCACTGCGAGTGGGAAATGAGTCCTTTCCCCAAGTGAAGGAGTTCATGTATCTCGGGGTCTTGTTCACAAGTAAGGGGACTATGGGGCGGGAAAGCACAAGTCAGCATACACCAATTCACACACACACATTCATAAACTAATGGTAGGGGCTTCTATGTAAAATACCATCTTGCTTATCCAGAACATACATACATACTCATACACCACAGAACAGCCAGAGCCAGAGCAATTTGTGGTCCACTAACTTGCAAAGTGCAAATAGACATGCATACTGAAGGAGCCAGGGATCGGTTCACCGAGGTTCTGATAACTGAACAACCCATTCTACCTCACGAGCCACAGCCACCCACTCTTCAAAGTCTCTTCTCTTACTCCATCCGTTTATTGTTCAGAGATGAGGATGCATACCAGCTATGCAGGAGAAAAATACAACAAGTTTAACAGACAACAAATCCAGAGTTTGTTGGCACCTCAATACCATATCAACTAGGGATTGGTCATGATTTTCTGATTTTCAGAAGATCATTAAATAAATATATTTAAGGTGACTATCATCCTGTCCTTAAAAGAACACTTGATGAAAATGAGGTTCAGCAAAATGAGGAACACTTCAGCATTACGATCTCCATAAAACACAGGAATTATTAACAGACACTCCCCAGGATTACCTCCTCACTAGTGGACAGTATATGAGAGAGTTTATAAGGGTTATAGGTCTCTGGGAGTCATTTAAAAGTGTGTTCAGTCAAAGATATTCAACATTATCACATGATCCCCCACTGTACACTGCGCCAATGATATGAAATGGTATACACGACCGTTCCCCTAAAGGGGCGGAGTCAGGTCTCCCATAGAGACAGCACCTTCCCTCTGCCTCATCTGGAAGTGTTATCAGCATCGTGTTCATGGATAGAAGCAGTTGGATTTTTCATCGCATACTTGTTTGATGTAGGTTTTAACTGTAGTTATTGCAATACCAGTATCACAAAATGCCTCTGATACTGCCAAAAATGCTGCTATTGGTATCGGCAAGTACCCCAGTCTAGCACAGATCTGAGACCATGTGATTTATTAGTCACTAAAAGGTACACAGTTGTTTCCCAGTTAGTTAGATTTTCCGAGAGTTTAGTTTTTAACTTGGTGTTGCATTACTGTTTAATAGTGTTCTATTTAAATATTTGATCTTAAAACAAATTATGATTAAATCTTAAATTCTAAAGGAATTTTAATTTTTTTAGGCTGGTATCGGATAAGTACTCTATATTGGCGACTACCCAAATTTGAGTATCGGAATCAGTGTTGAAAATTAAAAAACGGTATCGCAGCATCTCTAGTTTTCACTTTTAATTGATGGTTTCACGTATAAGACCATTTAAATGTCCATATTTGTTCATTGCGAAGCAAGGCATGAAGCACCAGTTACCAGGTCTCGTGAGAGCTTGTTGCTGAAACAGTGACAGATCTCAAGTTGATTTTCTCCTAATTTGTGTGTCTGAAAAATACAGTTTTTGTGTCAGAATATTCGCAAGATATGTGTCTTGTGAAAACTGGGTCCAACGTGTACTTTAGTGACAATGGGGCGAAAGAATTGGTCATAATTTGTGATCAAGGTAATTTCTCCCATAACTCCGTGACTAGACAGGAAGCGTCACGTCACCACTGCAGTCACGTGATGACAGTGTTCATGCATAACTGAAGCGACTGTCTGTACCAGTTCTGGCTTTCCTGTGGCACATTTTCCAAATAAAGCTTTGCACAGCAAAAGAGCAGCCAAACTTTGTGCATTTCTCCATCATGTGCAAGTATTCCTGATCTGTTTCACTAATATTGCTCATAATTCTTCACTGAACCTGATGGTGAAGTAGGTTATTTATATATTTTATCTACACAGTCTATAATTTTGATCTACAGTGCTGATTACAAAGGTAATTTCCTTGGCACACAGCATCTATAAAAACCATGTTATCTCACTGGTCACGAGGTGTGTGTTTGTGTGTTTTGGGGGTCAGCTTTCTTTGAGGCTGAGCAATGATCACTAGATGGTGATCACACACTATATAACAGTTTTCCCAACATAATCACATGAAAAAGTTTGAGAGGAAAGATGAGAAGAAATCAACAGAGACAGATGTGTGTGTTTCTTTTTCACTCGTGATGCGCTGTGTCTGTCGGAGAAACACTGATTTTTATCATGAAATAGTGTTATTGTGTTTTACCGACCAGTCCGTTTATTTTTGAGAGGAGACGATCTCTGCCTACAGTTTCTCGACAGTTACAAGCAAAGCACGTGAGCCCAGCAGCTAACTGTTCATTGTTACAAACGAGCTAAAAAAAAAAAGCTGTCTGTATGCCGTCTAACCGTTTAGCTTAGCTTGCTACAAATTTAAAATCTTCCAAACTCTTGCGTAGCGCTGCTGCTGCTAACAACCAGCCCCTCCTCTAGCAGCTAGGTTACAAACAGCAGTGCAGCAAGAGGAGAGAGGAGATCCAATACTGAACCATTTTTTCCAAACGTCACATAGAATTGTTTAATGTCAGCAATATGGTTTAATTTATTGACATTTTAGATGTGTTTCCAATGAGATATTGTTGGGTTTATTGAGAACCAGTCTGAAATGCACTCAGAATTACCCAAGCACTGTGCCTCATCTATGAAAAAATAAAAAAAAATAAAATAAAAATTAAATTATAGAGAAGCATATGTTCCATAAAAGGCAAACAGCACCAAACACCTTATAATAGGCACACTTATTTATTTTACATTTTACTCTACGCAAGAGTGTGTCTGAATGGATTTTTTTTAGCTAATAGGAAAATAAAGAAATAATTTTGGAAAAAATACACTGCTTTTTTTTCTCCTTACACACAAAATGAGTACCGAAACCCAACCGAAACCGTGACCCAAGAACCGAGGTTCGTACTGAACCGTGGGGTGGCTGTGTTGTGGCATCCCTAATAGACAGACAAACAGACAGATAGATAAATAGACAGATAGAAAACATGTCTTTATATTGGACATCAGCCTTGCGTTTTACGTGCATACTGACGAAAAAATTGACTTGGAGCGTAAAAAAAACACTTGAATGAATGAATGGACTAAAAACTGCTTCTAGTCTCCTAAAGGGGCAGGGCCGTAGCAAAACCCTATGTGACACTGATACAGGGAAATGAATGCTCAGTGAAAGGTCTCGCTTTCCTATACTGTCTCTGATTAAGTTTATCATGAATTTTGCGATTACTGAATATCCGCAGGTTAAGATTAAGTGTCATATTTTTTATGTACAGATATGGACCTGTTGTGTCTAAAATAAAGTGACTGATCAACTGATGTCATCCTGTTGCCAAGCAACATGCACCAAGCACTGCCTGGAGACAACCTGTAAACTTTTCCTGTTAGATTCCTTAACAGGTGCTACGCAGCTGTTACTATGCAAACAACAGCACAAAGGTACGTGATCATCTGAGTCTGACACTTGAGTCAACAAGAGCCAAGGCTGCCATTTGTCACTAAGATATATCACATCACGTATTCCTGCTTTCCTCCACATCTCTCACTAATGTTTTCAACATTTATAAGCCCTCCTCTGGCATTTGCCAAGGAAGAAGTTTGATCAAATCTGTTATATGTTGCTTTAGGAGAGATACAGCAAAAGCAACACAGGATATGATTTGACCTTTCTATGACTTTCCGCTCATTTTGTGGAAAACACTACAAGCAGTTCTTGAATAAAACAATTTTCTGAATGTTAAGGCTGTCACTACTGAGGACTGTGGGTATAAAAGGTAATAAAAACTTCAGACTTTAGTTAAACGTGCTACATGTTAATGAATTTATGGTGAAGTGACTTGTCGTCTCAGAATGAGTCGCTGAGTGTATCAAAGGCTTGGAAATGTACAGCCCGAACAAATCCCTTTTTGAATTTATATTTGGCCTGAAGTTGTGTCTGTGCCAGTCAGACTTTTGGAACAGTTTTCTTGGGCACAGGAGGCATTCAGGACATAAATAACCACTGAAGTGCTTCACATCCAATTGGATATTATGCAGGTTCAGGCTAAATTCAGCAGGGGAAACAACGAGAAATCCTTCAGGGTTCCATCCACCCTTTGAAGTCTCCAAAACAGTCTGGCAAGAGGGAATGCTGGGGTGAAGCTGTGCTCCATGAATAATTAATCATTTACCGGCATAACACAAGTCATCCTTGTTGGCATCGGGAGTGCGACAAAAATACAGACTGTCCCAACCAACTTACTGCGTCCATTGGTGGAAGGTTAGCTCGTGGATGAACAAACCTACCAAAAAGTCTCAGGTTGATCTAGTTAAAGGTCGTTTAGGCTGAAATTTTATGTATGAAACGGGACAGGAAATGACCGACGCGTCCGTTTCTCTGCTATGAGGACATTCCTGTTTACCAAACTCCGTCTGAATTTAGAATCATTTCATTGTTGTTAGTTCAAGGTCCTGCTTGTTCAACGTAATTCAGTATATTTTCAATGAAACACTGTTAAATTCCGCAACGAAACTGTCAGGCAAGCAGAATGTATGTCAGTTTATTTTCTATACAATCATATTGGTTCGCTATTTAACGGTAGTTGCGGAGGACCAGAGTAACGTTTGCTAACGTTAGTTCACTGGAAGAGGACAGCGGGAAGCGGGCAGAGAAACGTTTGAAGTCTAACATTTTCAAAAAGAGGAAATAACTTGACGGCAAATAAAGATGTACCTCTTAATATTTGTAACGAAATATTCTGTCAAACTGTAGATGATAACTTACTTTGCACAGCATCATATCATTACTTTTTCATAGCGTTAACATTACTCGTCAACGGCTAACGGTCATCAACGGGCAGCCGTCCTACCGTTGTGTCGGGGCTCCTGCTGTAATGACACGGTTCCGTCCCTGTGCAAGAGGATGGAGGACGGGTCCTTTACCCGGCTGACTCTCCCAGCCGGCGGGCGGGGCACCCTCAGCCCGCTGCAGCACTGGTAGCACACCGCCCAAGCCTGCTCCTCGTTGATGGGCTGCTCGTAGGACTTCAGCACTTCTTCCAGAGACAGTTCCCGGGGCTCGGCCAGGTCCCGCGCCTCTCCGTGGTCCGTGGGGGCGGTTACCCGTGAGTCCCCGTCCCCCGCGGTTCTATTAGTGGATCTGGCCATGGCTGCGATACCGTGGAGCCCATCCTTCACTTGGAAGGCACCGAGGCCATTTATGCTGCCCGCTGCCTCCTGCTAGTCCTGGCACAGTGTCCTGTTCTCCTCCCAGCGTTTCTCTTGAACCAGCGCAGCTGCACCTTGTTACCGCAACAGCGTCAAATCAGACAGACTAAACGCAGCATTTCCGGCCCAAGTTTTTCAAAATAAAACCACTATTGCGCTCAACGTTGCGACCTTGTGTAACGTATGCCGCTGTAAAAAGAATGAAAGTAGTCTCAATACAAAAGTGCTGTCAGTGACGTTTTTTACTGGATGATCAACCCACACCAAATTACAGCTGATTTTAGTAAATGAGCAGACTGTGAGTTTTTCCCCACTATAAACGCCTACTATTGTGATGTTCTTAAGCACTATAAAGTCCACCACCAGCATAGATCTGATCATAGCGTCTAACTTACATTTGTTTGTGTTTCCTAACCTGTCTACAGGGTTGGGAAGGTCACTTTGGAAATGTAATAGGTTACAAATTACTAGTTAC
>JAPQLA010000022.1:6167838-6181536 GCA_029822935.1 Naso vlamingii
GTTAACTCTACTTCTAGCAAAATCCAATTGTTAGGGTCTTCACTATGAGAGCTCACTTGATAACTAGCAAAATACAAAGTGTAAGTAAGACACTTTTCCATGTATTTGGAAGTTTCTGCTGCTCCATGTTTTTATCATTGGTAAGGTAAGGTAAACATGTCTAGGACCTCCCATGATACTAAAAGTAAAGCAATGAAATGATTTGAGTTTGGGTTTGATGTCAAATGATCCAAGTGCTTAGTGTTGCTTTACGGTCACTGATTATTTTACATTTTGTATAATCAAAATGTAATGTTGACATTCTTTTATATTACCAAGGAGGCCTATTTTTTAAATAAAAAAAGGGTTGAAAAGGTTTCAATGTCATATGAGCAGGAGGAGCCCAGCTGTTTAAAGTTCAGAATGATCGTTTCAACTCCACATATTGAGTGGAGATCAATAGTTTATCAAGTTCAACCTTAAAAGGTCTATCAAATAAGTACATAGGAGCACATTTCACAAGATTAAGTGACCACAGGCCACACAATGGCCGTCCACACCAAGAATGATAACTATAACTATAAAAGGCTAGTTTCAAAAATCGTTCTAAGTCAAGTGGACAGCAGAGTCCACACTACAACTATTAACGATAATGACAGTGGTGGACAATATTATTGTGAACACTTTCAGAGCAGTTTGATGAATGACAGAAACACTGACAATCAGTCAAAATCATAGCACATATAATGACGCGTTGTTTCCCGTTCACGCCTTTAGAGGGAATATACCCTGAAGGGAGCACGTCTGTCAGTAAACATGGGTGGACCTGGACGGATGTATTTCAATGCTTATGTATTTCGCAGAACAGAAGTAAAGGAAGAAAAGGATAACTGATGCTGAATCTTTATTCAAGTGTGCAACACAATACACGCTTTTTCGCTCAAAGGATCCACACATCTGGATTAAAAACAGATCAGATATGTGCATTCAATGACTTGGTTTGTGCAGCGGGCGTATGTTAAATAAAACCAATTTTAAAGCTTATCGATGGCATTTAAGAAACATTTTTTGATGATCTAATGTTACCCTAACTTCTCAATCTTGACTAATGATTAAAATTAAACACTCATAGCATAATATTAGGCCACATGTTAAACACATAAATTGGGGACTGATGGAGTCTCTGAAGTCTATTTTGAGTTTGCTGATGTCTGCGCTGCTGTTTACGGATCATTATTGTTCATCAGTGTGGATGCTCACATCGTTATGGTTAAAGTTATAGCGCTTGGTGTGGACGGCCCTTAACTGTCAACAACTTTCCATATACTGACTGTTGATGACTTGATACCTTTTACCTTCCTGGTGCACTCTCTCATTCTACATCAATTTAACCTAACAGTGACACGTTGTGTACTCACGTTTGTATTAATTACCATGCCCGAACATCACCAGCACACAGCTGCGTTAGGATGCACAATAAAGCTTTTATCCGCATCCTGACATACGTCTGTGATTTGCAGCCAGAGAAGTCATGGGAGGTCGACCTGCAGCACCTGGAGAGCCTGATTGATGAGAGGACATCCTGTCTGATTGTAACCAATCCATCCAATCCCTGTGGATCTGTCTTCAGCAAGGAGCACCTACAGAAGATCATCAAAGGTCAGCTGCCATTTTGCCCCTCTCTATTTTAGTAGGAAGAGAGTTAAAATCCGCAAACCCTTTGAGTAACAATGAAATCATTCTTGTTTTTATTCATAGTGGCCTCCAAACACTGTATTCCCATTCTGGCTGATGAAATCTATGGCGATATGGTGAGTACAACTACACACCAACAGCGCCAACAAGTGCAACTGCACACCAACAGCGAGACACATTTTTTATCATTTGGCAGTATTTGCCCTGGCTCTGGATGGTGGGTGGAGAACCCCACATCAGCACAGTGGGGATTACGGGCCTTGTGCAGTGAATAAGGCCTGGAAGCAGCAAACAGTAAGGCGGGTACACTGGATGAGCGGGTAACAGGGAGGTCAGCAAGGGCAAGCAGTGGGCATGGGCAAAGGTGATAGCATTTTAGACTCAAAATGCTACCCTGTTCAGATACAATAGTAGTTTATAACAAAGAAGTTTATTCACATGATCCATGCACATTAGGAGGTGCTGCTCTGTCCAGGATAAAATGCTGGAGGGAAAACTGTTCATGGCCTCCAGTGGATTCTTACAGTTGAGTATTCTTAAAGCGTAACTAAACCATCAGAGTTTTGGCTGAAGTGCATCCTTCATGAAATTAAAAGATGCATCTAGAATGTGAAAAAGTGAGTCAGTTCGGGCAGCGCCAGGATGCCGGGACTTTACTGACAGTAGACTGCAGGAATTGCATATTTAGCTGTTAGCATACTTTAGTTTTCATGAGTCCCCACTTCATTTAATAAGCTGTTGGCTTCTCTCCTCCGGACCCCCCCGCCTTTCACAAATATGCGCTACTACCAAAGACAAAGCGAAATTTAACTCAGGTCGGTTATTCCTTCATTTCTTTGACACATCTGAGTTAAACTCAATACTTAAATTTGAGGGTTCATAAATGTGATCCCTTTCCCTGCAGCCTCTGTCTCGTTCAAAAATCTGTCCATCAGTTACTTCCTTGTTGAGTTGCCATTGTAGCATTAACACTGCTTGCTCCCAGTCCTCCTCACTCACGTGCCTGAGCAGCGGAGCAGACAGCAAAGTCAGACTGAGTATGCAGTTTTTACCTAATCTATGGGTGTGTGTGTGTGTGTTTGTTGCTGCGCATGTGTGAACGTTATTGTAGGTGATATGTGGGAAAGAGTAATGTTAGAGTGATGGGTGTGTCTGCTTTCACCACAGTCTTCTGAATTGCAAACTGTTGTTTTTTTTAGAGGGGGTGGAGCGCAGGGCTTGGTTGGTGATAAAAGCGACCACCAGACACGTCACAAATGTCGTGATCAACCCATAGGAAAATTCATTTGCAATAGCTGAGTTTAAACCAGCAGAGGGCAGCTGTTACGAACATTTATAGTAGAGTATGTAAAATTTAGTTAATTTGCACTGAAACACTTAAACATTATGAAAAAAAAATACAGATATATTACAACTTTCTTTATCTACTATGACTTTTGTTCAAAAAAAAAAAAACATCTTTATTCTCAAAACATTAGGTTGTTTTTACAGGTTCTCACATAGTGAGAATAACATATTATACTTTTGGAGAAAAGGAGACAATTGGTATCAGGTATGAACCAATTGCAGATATTAAAAGTCAGCTATCAGAATCAGTGTAATCAGTATGAGGAGAGACAAAGTTGAATTGGTTCATCGCCAGACCGTTAAACAGGAAACTGACCAAATTTAAATGTTGAACATTAAAAACAACATTACTGGCACATTCAGTCCAAAGCGTTGGTATCACTGTCAGCCTTGATGAAATCTGTACCAGACAAACTTTGGCTGAAGGTCATGCAAACATGAAAACAGTTATACACAAGCACTAAGACTCCTGTACACAAAGGACACCTAGACAAGCAGGAACACACACGCACACACCCACACACCCACACACACTCGCAGGCAAGCAGGATATTGTTTGTCAGGTCAGTAAAAAAGAGGACAGAAGGTGAGAGTTGAATTGTTTCGTGCAGTAGTTTTCCACTGAGGTGACATTAAGATAAAATGATACATTTAAATTTGGTGTCCAAAAGCCTCTTTCAGCCTTTGATTCTGTGATTATCACCTTCCCTACTTCAGTTTTTAGTCTTTCTTGAATTTTCTCAAGTCATTAATCCTGGTGCTACAGCTAAAGAAAAATATTAGTAGTATGTCAACAAAATGGACAAATTGAGTCTCAGGATGTTCGTCCATTAAAGTATAGGGTTTATGAAAGAGAAGCACATAACGAGAGAGCAAGATAGCTTCACTTCTTTAATTCTGCTGAGACACTGACTGTCTCACAACTACAAAAAAAATTAAAAAAAATGCCTTCCCAGTTGTTGCGCAAAGAAGAATGGATGTTGCAAGTTTACCAGCAGCTCTTTAACTGAGTCACAGGAGTTGTGAATGGAAAAGATTCGGGGTTACTGGGTGCATCCATTCCCCCCTGCCACCACCACCACCACTACATCCACATCATCATCTGACTATTTTCCATTAAACACATGCAGACCAGAATGACTCTGCACTTTTTTTGCCTGCATGTGTTTGGAGTTAATGCAGATGTCGGCATCTGGCGGCTGAAATGGGAGCACTGGAGGGGCGTGATGTGGTGGGTGGAGAGTTGGTGTAGGGTTGTTGTTGTAAGGCCTCTCTAGTGACTTGAGTGCTTTGAGACTCAGGGGCTGGTGGTGTTTGTTTACTGCACCAGCAAGGCTCAGTGTGTGGAGCATAATGCCCCGTCCTTTTCCTCATTCGCATCTTTAGCTGTAAATTATGTTTAACAGTGCACAACTGCATAGCATAGATTCTGTGCACCTGTATATGAATAGTAAGATCAGTCTTTTTCCACACTTGGAAATTCATACATTTGTAATAACTAGTGGCACGTTCTAAAAAAAGGTTGGTAACAGCTCCGTGTTTGCCCCATTTTCATTTTTATACAACTTTTATCGCTCTGAACCTCTTCGTATTGATCATAATGTTTTAATGCATGTAATTCTACTCTGACTTAACTCATACTTTCAAAAAGGCGAAGAGTGTGGAGTCAGCCACGAGACAAAAACTGCTGTTAACCGGAGAGCTGTGCAGATGCAAGATGAATACAGCACAGACACATTTCAGTTATGTCTTTTATAGCATTCTGGCCAATAGGACAGGAGGCAGACCCCCACTCCCACCCACACCACCAAAAATGTTTTAATGAAAACCAGCTCTCTGCGAGTGGAGTCTGTCACGGTACCATCACTCTTTCTTTACTACCCCCCCCCCCCCCCCCCCTTACTTGGTGTACAGCATTTTGGGGATTTTCCCCTCACCTCCACATTAAATGTTTCACAATCGAATTAATTATACCAATACCTTCACAAGTTTTATAGGGTAATTTGTAAGAGAGATACAGCTAATTAAAAACAGATGAGTCGTAAACATGATTTTCCACTTAGTCAAAAATGGGTCAGGTCATTTAAGGTGATAGGCGACTCTTACACAATCAAATAATTGTTTGTCGTACATGTAGGCTGCTCGTGGAGCCCAGAAAGTGACATGGATGCTTTTCTTTTTTTTTTGTTTATTTGTTTTATAAATTGAACACGCAATGTATAAATTGCACACCCATTTTATTAAAATGCACACATGTTTTAAAAAATGCACACTTGTTTTATTCATATTTTGTACGTTTTATCAAATTGAAATAGGAATAAAACACGTGTGATTTATAAAATGTGCGCCGAAATAGAAAACAAGCGAGCATTAAAAAGCAAAACAAAACACATCCAAGTCACCTCTTGGGCTCCTATGTACTAAAGTAACTGTTTGCTAATACATTAGGTCACCATATTCACTGATCAAACACATTAGGCCTATAGTGTTTTTTCAACCTGTTCTGCTGCCTCCACATGGCAAAAAAAGTGAATTAATGGTGCTTTAACCTCTGCAATTTCTTTGATACTTATGTTTACCAACTAAACAAATTCAGGTTACAAAAAGAAGTTTCTTAACACGGGCTGTGAGAAGTCAATGCAGAAACCTTGGATTGAAGCAGTTGTATATAATGACTGCTGTCCTATTGTTGGTCATCACATTGAGCACCAAAGCACTTTAAAAATACAATTACAATACTGACTATTTTGTAATGGGCCAGTGTGCAAAATTTAGAGAGATTTATTAGCAGATTATGGTAGAAATTGTGTAAATATTTACAGTTATGTCAATCCACCAAGCTGCACCTCCATGTTTTGCAGTTGCCTAGACTGGACAAATCAAACACCTTCTCCAGAGAGAGACTTTTTGTGTTTTGTGCTTTAAACTTGAAATGGGATGATGAGTTTAGGGATATTCAGTTTGGTGCAATCTGCAGCTTTGCTGCTCGGTACAACTAAATTCTACACCCTACACAATTTAAGTGAAAAATTTCCATAATTTCCGAAGTTACAAGTGGCGAAATAAACTTGGCGCCATACTATACTAGGCAAAGCCAGTGGGTTTTTGATTTTTTGTTTTTATTGTTTATTCCGGACTTGAGTGCCAAGCATACCAGGTACTGTAATGGACTCTCCTGCAAAAAAAAAAAAAAAAAGGCATCAATTACCATCATGTCCATTATTACATAAAGCAGTTGGTAACTTTTGCTAATGAGCTAACAAGCTAACGTTGGCTGTAGCATGAAACTCACTGGGAAGCAACTCCACCGCAGCCTCCCCTTCCTGTTTTTGCTCTGGTATGCGTTTTATTTTGTTTGTTTTCGCTCTCTCTTCTCTCTCTCCAGTTTGAACGAAAAACGGTTTCAGGGAAAGTGACCGCGGAGCAAACTTATCCATCTCAGCTCAAGCTCGAGCTGACTGATTGTGTCGCCTGCAGACACTCAGTTGTCGGCTGATGCGAGTTAGAACATAAGGCACCTGTCGCTAAGAAGCACAGCATAGACCGGCCAATCAGGACAGAGAGTACAGAGAACATCACTGGTTGGACAAGTAGAACAGGAGTGATAGGGTTTTTACCAATCCTACATACAGAGGCGTGGGACAACATGATTTTGCAATTCTCTGGGACCATGTCACTTCCCAATGGCTGTCTATGGGTATTATGACATTTTTTAAACCAGAATAAAAATGCTGATGTTTACCCCAAAGTTACCAAACTCAGCTTTAACATGATAGTGACTAGTGACGATGGATTATTTTGCCACCTAAACATGTTTTAATCTGTTCATTCTCCTGTCCTCAGGTTTTCCCAGGTTGCAGTTGTCCTTCTTTGGCTTCTCTCAGCACTGATGTTCCTATCCTCTCCTGTGGTGGCTTGGCGAAACGCTGGCTAGTCCCTGGCTGGAGGATGGGGTGGATCCTCGTCCATGATAGAAATGATATATTTGGATCAGAGGTACAAAGACTTTTTTTGCATTTGTTTTGCAGGGTGAGAGTGGGGAGATTCTAATAGATTGTTAATGTATCACCTCATTTTCTAATTAAGCAAATGAGGTTCTCACGGCCTGTTCTTCTGCCCCCAAATGTAGATTCGACAAGGTTTGGTAAAACTGACCCAGCGTATTCTGGGAGCCTGCAGCATTGTCCAGGGTGCCCTGGAAGGCATCCTCAACAACACACCTCAGAGCTTCTTCAGCAACACCATAAACTTTCTGAAGGTAAACAAGTGATGATGGATTAGGATTTAGTAATGTATGTGCATATCTATATCTATCTATCTATCACCTTTTTGTTATAGTTAGACCAACACTTCGATCATAATACTGTCTCAGTGAAACCCTAACCCTGGACACACATGTCAGGCAGCTGGCCCTTTTCTGGATATTGTTAGTAGTACTCAGCAGAAACTACTCCATGTTACAATTCATCATGTGGTTAATCTAATTTAAGGCCCTGCACTGAAACAATAAACTATCTTAATGAGTTTTTGGCTTCCAGTAAAAGGACATGAGTTATGGTTCAGCTTCGGCTACTTCAAGTCTTTAATTATGCAGAAAGTTTGAACTCAAATGTTTTTGTGGTATTCAGCGCTGTTTGAGAAAACCGAACAATGTCGGCCTTCGTGCAGTCACATGCAAGCAGCTAGAGCTGTGTCACTCACCTCCGTCTACTATGAGCCTCCACTTTGTCGGTCAACCCTCCCAATCCCCTTAAACTTACATGACCAAAGTATTTGGAGGTGGCTGTGACTCAGAAGGTACAGCATAGTGGGTCGTCTACTTATCAGACTGTTAGTGGTTTGATCCCCGACTCCTCCAGTCTGCATGTTGAAGTGTCCTTGGGCAAGACGCTGAATTCCAAATTTCTCCTAATGGCTGTTTCATCAGTGTGTGTGTGTGTATGTTCATGTTCTTGAGTTCCTGGTGGTTTGCACTGTGTAGATGAATGTGTATGTTTGAATTTAACTAGACAAAAGATGAGAAAAGTTCGATAAAAATGTAGTCCATTTACCATTTTACAATTAATTTCTAGATGTCCTCTATTTCACAATGTGTCTTCAATCATATTCGACTATGTTTTTAACATTTTTACATTTATTTTTCTTGGTTTACAGTGATTTGTTTAACATGAGTCTGATTGGATTTATCTTTTTCTTCCTCAGTCCAACTCAGAGATTTGTTTCAGTGAGCTGTCCACCATCCCTGGCCTGAACCCCGTCATGCCTTCAGGAGCCATGTACCTCATGGTCAGTACTAGAGGAGTGTGGTTCATTTTGAACATGGACCCACTTGCAATTAGTTTTTGTATCATGGTGACTCTATAGTTGAAGGGGCATTCCACAAATTTACTCAACATTTTCAGTTTTGACACCACCGGGATCAGGATTAAGGCACAGAGACTAGAAATTTGTAGCAGAAAACCTGTGATACAAAGTGGGCATAGAGTTTGAAAGACTTGGGCATTTAGCACATGCTCACTAGTTTTCCTCTTATATTCCAATTATGGAAATATTCCCAATTTGATACAGGTCATGTAAACAGCATATTCCAGTTGGATATTCCTAATCAAACCTTTTTCTGAATGGAGCTTTTTCCGATTAAGACATGTGGGATATGCCGGTATAATTCCTGATTTACTGGACTTGTGTACGGCCTTGTCGGAATATGCACCTCATTTGGGATTTTTACAGCAGTGTGGGACACACAGCTCTGTGCCTTTTTACAGTATGTGCTCAGCTATGAAAAGTGAACAAACAGGCCAACAGTTTGCTGAACGTTAAGAAGAGATGCATGCTCAAAAAAAAAAAGTTAACATTTTTGTTCAGAATGAGAAACACACCTACTTGTGTGTGACAGCAAGGGTACACCACGGGGGGAACATTACTGCAGTCTGAACAGGATGTGAATTCCTCTGTAGTGCTTAAATAGGGTGAGACCCATTACGTTAATTGGAGTGTGCACAGCTGCACAGCTTCATTTGTTACGTTAACAGCTGAGTTGGAGTATTGTCTTTTTCGGAATAAGGGCAAAAACTGGAATATTGTGTTACTGTGTTATGCGTCACTGCTGAAATCCACTCATGGAATACTAAATTGTGGTTTGGAATGACACTTTAAAGCAAAAATATGTAACTTGACTGTGACCCACAGTTTTGAAAAAGAAACTTAACGATGCACATCAATACGTTGCACAAAACAGCAATTTTAGTGAAACCAGGTCACATATTACAGAGAAAAAGTCCTCTGGTTTTCCCTCTGATGTTCGACGACTGCCCTGTCTGTCCCCAACAACTGCCGGTTCTGCAGCTGCAGCTTTGGTCTGCAGGAAGCCTACATGTTGCTTTCAGGAACCTCCATGAATCACAGAGTTGAGACAGAGCAGTCCGAGGACATTAGAGGGAAAACTAGAGGACATTTTCTTCATAAAATATGACCTGGTTTTACTAAAACTGCTGTTTCGTGCAACGTATTTGTGCATGGTTAAGTTTCGGTTTGGAAGCCATGGGTCACAGCTCGAAGTTACATATTGTTGCTTTAACATATATGTACACAGTGCATAGTCAACGAAAAGGGAAATTCTGTCTTCAAATCTCGGAATGGAGGTTTGAATGTAAATTTGAGCTTCTAACAAGAGGAAATTTTCTTTGCGTATCCACATTTGTTCAGGTGGGGATTGACATGGATCACTTTCCGGATTTCAAGAATGACGTGGACTTTACTGAACGGCTGGTCACTGAGCAATCTGTTTTCTGTCTGCCCGCTTCAGTAAGACAGTGTTTCTTTTTTGTCACACCTATCATTTATTTATTTGTCCCTACAGACATGAAAATTTGTGCAATCATTTTAATAACTAAAAGTATCCATGTTCTGTTCTTTGCGCAGGCATTTGAGTATCCGAACTTCTTTCGCATTGTGGTGACAGTTCCAGAGGAAATGATGGTTGAGGCTTGTGGTCGGATCAGGGAGTTTTGCCAGCGCCACTATCGTCCCTGCAGCCGTGACAGCAATGATCTGGACCAGTGATGCAGCAGACCTGGGCCTGTCTGGAGGTATGGACCTCGTGAAGACCTAAGAGGACGTCTCAAGGATGACAGAACTATCGTCCAGCCACGCATTGTGCTGAGAACAGCTTTAAAAATTTCATTGCAACATGTTATGAGTGAGACATGTGGAAAACTCATGTCAAAACTGTTATAATATTCTCATTACTGTGGCAACAAAAAGCTTGGAAGAAACGTATGTGATGGTCCATTGATGGTGTAATTATTGATGTCAACCATATGAAATGAGCAATGCTAATATTTATATTTTATACAGGAAACTCATATTAACCTTAACTTGTTTTGTGTATTTATATAATTTGTGTAATGCTTTGTATGCCTGTTCAATGTTACTTCATTGTAGAGGTGGAAAGTAACAAATTACATTCACTTGCGTTACTGTAATTGAGTAGTTTTTTGTGTACTTGTACTTTTTAAAGTAGTTTTTAAAATCTGCAATTTTACTTTTACTTAAGTATTGTTTCAAGTATTGTACTTCACTATCTTTTCAATCACATCTGTTCCTGAGTTTAAAAAAAAAAAATTAAATGTAGGCCCATATTGAAAAACAAAAGGAAAAAAAATCACTGCCCGGAAACAACTGCAGTGAATGATGGGCTGGAGAATAAACTGGTGCTAAATCACATCGGTAGCCATTCTTCGTACTCTTTCCACCTCTGCCTCATTAATATCATGTGCAAGCTTGTAGACTGTGCATACTGAATGCATCAGCTGGTGTCTTTGTTATATATATATTTGCATATTCATTTTTATAAACATTATAAATTAATAATCCTTGCTTGTCCTTAAAAATAACTCTCACTGCAGCATTAGAGTGGCATGCTCTTCATCACAACATTCCCTGTATATTTTTTATATGTTAATTGTGTGTTATACTAAATCACATACAAAGACCAAACTGACACAGATGAAACTGTATTCAGTTGTTTTGTTCATACTCACCTAATAAAAGAAATTGTTGACAAGACTGGCGGTTATTATAAGAACAGATACACAGTTTGTTTTAGTATTACTGATGTGATACACACTTGAGTGGGAACAGAGCATTTTTCACACAAGCACTGATTATATTCAGTAAAAAAGTAATCAGATTACCCCAAACAACACAAAATAATAATAATAAAAAATTTTATTTAAAAAAAAAATCACATAGTCAACTATAATTTGGCTCCCTCATGTTTACAGTGGCAAATCATATGAACGTGCTCCAGGCAAATACTCATCTTCTGTTTTATACAAGTTAGACCTGTTTCAGGGGTTCCTAAACTTTTCAGCCCCAAAATAAGGGTGCCACAGACTGGCGCCCCCCCCCCGTTAACCCTGGAGGTGGCATATAATACTGTGCACAGCTGCACACACGTACTGTTGAGTCCTATGCAACATGCATGGGAATCAGTACATCACAAAAGAACATCAACCTAACAGCCATCATATTATAGTCTTTTGAGAAGGAATATAAGACGATACACAACCAGAAATTATGCAATAATGGGTCAAATACGCAATATTAAAGTTATTTAAAATTTTTGTTTTTTTTGGAAGGCATCTTGGGACCCCCTCCTCTCTGTCCCGTGACCCCAACTTTGGGAACAACTGACCTATTTGATTCTTATGTAACCTCCTACGTGACTGCACATTAGACTGTATAAAGGTTCAGTACGGATTCTTCAACTGCAGTCTGTTGATTGTGACTCTTATTGACCTTCAGCTCTTTCATAATCATATGGAGAACAAAAAACGACCCATTTGGCAGACAACTTAAACACATATGGAGGTCTACATCCTCCCAAGTAATGGGTGTATGTGTGTGGGGTGAGGGTGAGGAGGAAGAGATAGATTACATACTTCACCAGGTCTATACAATATTTAAGGCATCTGCACTTCTAGGACAGTCAAATCAAATTTTCCTTCCCCTGACCCCAGTTTCCAGATCTCTAGAGGTAAACTAACCATCAACTCAGAACAGGTGTGGCCTGAGGAAGCCACTGTTAAAACTGCAGGTGTGTTTTGACAATGCAGACTGGGAGTTGTTTGTTGAGGGAACAGAGGATAATGCAGGTTAAGTCTTGGGATATATTTTTTTTTGCACAGATGTGACAGCATGAAAGAAAATGAGTATTTTTCCCAACCAAAAGCCATGGATAAATGAGAACTTGTGGACACCACAAGAAGCAGGAGTTAGTTCCATAGTTTCAGGTCAGGAGACAAACAAGCTGGAAGTGAAGCATGGAGGAAAATCTGTAGAGGCTTCAGGGATGTGAAGCGCAAATACGCACAGTGCAGTGAAAACCAGTTTGATAACAACAACCCTTGCAGTGTGTAGACCTGCACGACGGTACTCATAGACTACGAGAAAAGCAATCACCTGCCTAATGGTGTCCTGAACAGGTTCTTTTCCCGCTTTGACACTCAGAAAGAGGAGGATGTTCCACTAATAAGCCCACCTGTTATTAAGTCCTCCAGCAACATCCAGTAAGGACCGTCTGAAAGAAAGCTGATCTGAGCGAGGCAGCAGGCCCAGACAAAGTGCAAACAGACTGAGGAACGACTTTTACCCCAGAACGTGGCCTCAATCACACCCCTCTCGCAGAACATTAAAAAAGAATCAACCTTTATACACACACACACACACACAAAAGAAGAAAGGCGATACATCATAAATACTCAAAGACTGACAAACCTGCATGAGAGTTTCTTTCCACTACTGCTAAATCCTGGTTCAGCTTCACTAATTTTAGTTTAGTCAAACCTGTTTTTACTTATTTAGGTTAGTTGTTTTGCTACCAGAGAGAAGCCAAACAGACCTTTGTTGTCAGTCACATTCACATTTTATTCATAATGCATGTGCATGTGTGTGTGCACTGCTGCCCCATGAGAAGAGTGACCTTTGCAACATATTCCTCCACACCTACTGAGTAAACACATGAATTATAGCACTGACGTACTTTTTATGTTGTCCAATAATTAACTACCGGAACTGATAAGGCAGGAAGAGGACAGTGAAATAAATTGCGAGAGGGAAAGAAAAAGTAGCGAGAGAGAGAAACTAACGACACAGACACACTCACCAAAGGAAAGGGACTTTGACTCAGCAGTTGCAGTCAGAGGGGAAAAAGAGGAAGAGGAAAGCTCTGACAGTGCAGGCCTATTAGCGCATGCAGCAAGTGTGTGCCGTGGTTCTCACTTTACTTTTCTCTTGCAGTGGTTAAAAACTCCATGGCGGACACACAGACCAGGACCGTACAGCTGAATGATGGCAGACGTATGCCACTTCTGGGTCTGGGGACATGGAAGGTAGCCTCAACACTCATTCTTCCATCTGCTTTTAACTGTTAAGAACTCATTTGTGCTCATTTTGTTGTCCTCCCTATCGTTGCATAAGAGTAATGTTCTTAATTATGCTTTAGTTATGCCTAATTATGCTTCACACATGCATTTTCAGCATGGAGCGAGTGAGTGAAGTCTTCCAAGGGAGGCCATAAACAATTCTGGAGAATGCTTCTGATTGGCAGATTCTTCTTCCTTGTCAGTTCAAATGACTGCATACTAATCCTGCTTCCTTAATTGAAGGGTTACA
>JAPQLA010000022.1:6337498-6347689 GCA_029822935.1 Naso vlamingii
AAGACAGTAACGGGTTAAAAGCCACTCTGTAACAGCTATCCACATTTTATTGTTATTAACCAAATGTAAAACATACAACTGTTTGTGATTTACTGTGTTATTGGTTATGTGTATTATGTGTTGTGTGATTGTTTTCCTTTTTCAGTGTTGTCATGTCCGGGTCAGGTGTCTCAGAATTTTGTGTATTTCATAGGCAAGCCAGCAATATACTTAAAAAAAGATTAAATTCTACTAGACTAGTTTTAAAAACAAACAAACAAACAAAGTTATCTCAAAGTCAAGAGTTGTTTTTCTTCAGTTATCGAGAGACACCTCACAGCTTTAATCAACAGATAAAGAACGCATCCACTATTTTGACAAATTTAGGATAGAAATTTTAATTTAAAGATGAAATAAGATTAATTGATAGAAAAAGCACATTATTATTATTATTATTATTATTATTATTATTATTATTATTATGTAAAGCACAGCTGTTCTATGGTGGGGCTGTAGAAAAGCCTGTCATGTTACCATCAATATTATTTAATATCTTGTCAGTCAAAGGTAATAAACTGTGTCCTCAGATGTCTTTGAATAAAACTGGCATGCTGAAGAATCTGAATGTAGAGCTCAGCACAAATAGTCACTTTGCATTCACTTTGTTGGACTGTATAATAAGAAGAGGGCCTGAAAAGAGTTAAAAGAAATTGTTTTACTTATTTTTCCCTTTAAACACTTTGTTTTCGTTTGAGCGAACCCACACATCTCCCAGAAAGGACTCGGCAATGTTTGCTTGTCCTCTCTGTGTGAGCAACTCTCAGCGTCAGGGGTGGACGTGATATTTCAAACAGCACATCAGTGCGTTTATGTATTGGGTGCCCGGAAATTTTTCCAAATAAACACAGCTTGATTCAACCTGGGTGGGCAGACTTATCAAGCGACTAATTCTATAAACAGATGAGGGAATAACCCGGCACCTCATTGGTTGTTGGGCAGGAGGGGGGAACACGAGGGACTTTCAGCGCAATGAAATTTTAATTAATGTGGGTGGGCTGAGAGAACCACAGACTGTTTATGATGGACAATTTATTTCCCAGTGCAAAGTCAACATAACACAGCAAACGTACAACAATTATTAACATTTTCAGGGGCCCTCATGAGGCTGGAGAGTCAGTCAACGGTGGAGAGGAGCTCCGGGAGCAGGCTCAACTTTCCGCGGGACATACTTGAGTGTCATGACTCTTTACCACGGCCGTCTGTCGTCGCTCGGAGTGCCATCCTCGGCCCTGAGCCTCTCCGGCCCTCCGCTGATCTATTTGTACGGAGGGGACAGCGGTGGGGTCGGGCCGGCGGGCTTGAGTTTCGTGCCGGCCCGACAAGAGCCTCCGCAGAAGCCGCCCTACAGCTACATCGCGCTCATCGCCATGGCCATCAAGAGCGCGCCAGAGAAGCGCGCAACACTCAGCGGCATCTACCAATTCATCATGGACCGGTTCCCCTTTTATCACGACAACAAGCAGGGCTGGCAGAACTCCATCCGTCACAACCTCTCCCTGAACGACTGCTTCATCAAGGTGCCCAGAGAGAAGGGCCGGCCCGGCAAAGGCAGCTACTGGACGCTGGACACCAAGTGCCTGGATATGTTTGAGAACGGCAACTACCGCCGCAGGAAGAGAAAGGCGAGGAGCCAGCAGGACGCTGTGGACTCCTCAGCCGCTGCGCACAAGCGTGCCAAGGGCCCGGGGCCAGGCAAGGACCCCAAATCCTCCCTTAAACATCAGACTGACTCAGATACGGCAGAAGCGCAAGCGAGGCAGGATGCAGAGAGGATGGAGACACAGCCAGACACAAAAACTGTTCTTGTCGAGTTTAACCACGCTGAACTGCCGCAAAATCCTCCCATACAAAGACTCAAAGTGTCCCCCACCCAGGACACCTTTACGTCCAGCGGGACGAGGCTTGACGCCACGCAGACAGAGCCATGTCCCGCTCCGACGCACGCTCCCTTGTGGATGGACGGTGCGCATCTCATAGGCGCGTCCGTTCGCCAAGGGCCAGAGCAGAGAACGTCAGCCTTCATCAGGAGAGACAGAGAGAGAGGTCCGCTCTGCGCCGTCAGCTGCGCAGGAAACACAAACTTAGCTTCACTTGCGCACGACAGGCCAAAAGGAAATGTTCCGACCAGGGATAAGTTGAAAGGTTTTAGCATCGAGAGCATCTTATCGAAAAGTGAAAACGAAATGCGCAGCACCATCCTCGGCCTGTCAACGGAGACATGCGCAGAGCGCCAAAGTCCCGCATTTAGTTCGTCTGTGGTCGTCGGTAGTCGGCCGCATCAGCTGTACCAGATGGGGTTCCCCTTCTGCTCTTACATGACACTAACCTATCCCGACAAAGTACTGCATTTTAAATGAGTACAATGTGTATTTTACGCACGGATCCATACAAGTGTAAAGGCTGTAATTAGCTTTGCATTATGAGTTCCTATGAGAGGGTTTACTGTTTTGCTCTTTTCATAAACTCTGCCATCTTCCTCATCTACAGTAATGTTCCGACGACGACAAAGAGCAGCACGGAGGCTTTTAAAGTCATTTTACGCATGCGCAAGGGTCAGGTTTGTGGTGGTTTTCACGGTTTCCCAAACTGTTGTTCCTAAAACTATATCAATTTTATGCTTAATAGTACAAAAAGTAAAAAGTATATAAAGATGTTTGTCATTTGAATATTTGGGGGAAGCCCATATATGCAGTATTTCTCTCCTCATTCATGATGTTGGAATCCTTAAGACTAAATATTTTTGCATGATTCAAAAAGGAACCTTAAATGTTATAGCTGGGCCTGTGAAGCCGACACAGTATCTTGGAACTTTGGAGATACAATTTGAGATTAAAGCTTAGTACTCAATATGTAATCAAATGCTATTCCTCTGCTCTGAATTTCATGTGCAAAATAAAATTTAGTTTGGTAATAAGATGACAGCATGGTGTATTTATAATTCTAAGTCTAGACATACTGTTGGTAGACAGCAGCTGTTTCTATATGAGTAACGTGTCAAAGTATTCCTCTTGGTGATCAAAATGTGTGTTTTCAACAAAAAAAGAGATTCATAACATGAATTTAAAAAAAATATTCAGTCTGAATTATAAAACTTATGATATTCATAAGGGACCTCAACCTGCTGTTCTCTTATCTCGGCATTTTCTGGTAACTACTCAGACTCTGAAACAGAAGAATCATTCTTAAGCTGAGGTGATCACAAGTTTTATTATTAGTTCGCATTAATTGAAATGATAACTGGTTTAGTGACAACATTAAATAATTAATGTTTCCCCCATAAACAGTCACATTGTGTTGGAGAAGCTTCTGAAAATGTGAGACTTCACTGCATTTAAATCCCCGTGGTTCTATTAGTGCCGCTACAGGTGATACTTGATGATGAAAATGATCATATCACTAAACACGATCAATTCACACATTTGTGACAGGAGATAATGATTTTGAGGCTCAGGCAATTCTGTAAATAGATGATTTAATGTAAATGAATGAATGAATGAATGAATGAATAGCAATGCTGACCCTGGATCATTGGAAGGGCAGATTGTCTTCATCCTTAAGAGTTTTCAGGTAAAGTTACAAAGTTTAAAAAAAAATTTAAAAATTTAAAAAATCATGACTCAGGGTCTTCTGAGCTTCTTGCTATTCAGTCTTGTATAAAGTACCCAAAAGTCATACTTGAGTAAAAGTAAAGATGCTTTACTGAAAATAACTTTGGTAAAAGTGAAAGTCCCTTGTTAGAATATTACTTGGGTAAAATACTTAAAGTAGCTGGTATTTACTGTATCAAAAATACAGTGAATAGAAATGTACTTAAGTATTGAGAGTAAAAGTACAGGTACAAAGTACATGTAAAAAGCAGTCAAGTTTGACTTTTTAAAAATGGTTTATTTTTCATTTATGTAGCCACAGGTCTACATAAGGACAGAAATCCCAGTCATAAAACAAAATGCAAACAAAGTGATAAAAAAAAAAGAAACACTTTCAGGCAGCTTTCTAAACTTTCTAAACTCCTTTGGGCCTGATTTAAACACACCAGGCAAAGGTTTAGTTCAAGCTGAATCTGCAACTGGGCGACTGCCTCGACGTTAGAACAACAAAATGATTTAAAGCCAAATATTAAACATGACGACAGCAGCACCCAAAGAAAAAAACACAACTTTTATTGCAGCTTAAGAACACCTGTTTGCACTCGTGCCTAACATGATTAACCAATGGTCCAACATTACTGCCTACCAAAACAAACAAACAAACAAACAAACACAGTTTACCAAATTTCTTTTGGTTTTATTTAGTCACCAGTAACTAAGATGTTTCTGGGAAATGTAATGTAGTAAAAATATGTGTTTTCCTTGGAAAATGTAGTAAAGGAAAAGTTTACCAAAATAGAAATACTTAAGTACAGATATTAAAAAAACAAAACAAAAAACTATGTAAGTACAATAAAAAAGTGTTTCTGCTTTGTTATTATTCAACAATATAGTGGTTGACACGGTGGATTAGTGGTTAGCACTGTTGCCTCATTGTAATAATGTCCTGGGTTCGATTCCCTGCTGTGGCTAAGTAGAATTTGCATGTTCACCCCGTGTTGACACGGGCCTCCTCTGGGTGCTTTGGTTTCTGCCACTGTCTGCAGTCAGACTGAAGTACTGGCTCAGAATCTGTAGTTGGTCCCCGGGCGCTGTGCTGTGGCCGCCCACTGCTCCTCAGGGACGGGTTAAACACAGAGAACACGTTTCACTTTATGCTGTATGTGACCAATAAAGTACCTTTAAAATGCTCCTATAAAATCACATATTGTGATCTTCCTCAGCAGATGGAGTTTGCATAGTCATCATGCAAAATATTTAATTATTAAGCAAACTGCGTCTGCTGCAGCAGACAATGAGATACAGTTCTGTTTTTTGTTAAACAACAGTTGCTGAGGTTAAAAATGAACTTTCATGCTCAAAATCAGTAAAGTCTGAAGAGGCTTTAATTTCTCTGGACTGTGGGTCATTAATCACCCTGTTCTGAAAACTTCACTGTAAATAAATTTCTATTTAAATGTTCTTTTTTCCAATCCTATGCACACATGCAGTAAAGTCTGATAGCACTGAAAGTTCTAGATGAGCCTCTCTGAGCTTCAACTTGCTGTAGACTGACACCTGCATGAAATCAAAGAGCTCTGCTGACAGCATCATTACAAACAGAGCAGCCAAGTCTAAATATAGACTTATAGCTTAGGCACACACTCATCTGAAAAAGCTTCACTGTGTGAGGCCAACGCTGTGCAAATCAGGAATGTTTGTTGAAATAAATAAACTTCCCCACATTTGAGGAGAGGAACTCACAATCACAAGCATTTCCTGTGTATAGGATTCTTTTGGTCAGACGTGTAAATAAAACATGATGAAAACCTCAGAGGGAAAAGACCGGAGAGAGGGTTAGGGACAAGAGGGAAGCAAAGGAGTGAGAAGTGTCGTTTAACTGAACACTTGGCACTGAGGGATTTCGGTGCATTTCATATGAACACATGAACCACTGTGCTTGGTTGTACTGACTTTCCCGAAAGTGATCTCCTAAGTCTTCTAAAAGCTAAGTGAATTAATAAAAGATTGTTATCTGATGAGTGTTTGAACAGTAAAAGATCCTCATGAGAAAGCAGCTCAGACAAAAGCGAAACCCTCTCAGATTTATTTGTTATCTAAAAAAACAAACTGTGCTGATGGGTTGTGGTCAAACATCTTTAGCATACATCGAGCAGTAGCTCCAGTCTAAACTCTCAAGCTGGTACTAGATGTGATGCCAGCAGGATAAAGTGGGACAAACTAGTTTCTGCTTTATGCTTAATAAATGTTAATTCAGAGGACTAAGTGAGATACACACCTGTGTCATCTACATGTAGCTAATCATCATCTGTGTTCATGTTTTAACACTGAAAGGACGAGAATTCCAAACCTACTCTAAAGGCCATGAGTGGTCAATTTGACCTCTGGATTCCAAATTCTATTATCTCTCATGATAAACACCCAATACAGAGAGTAATGCGTTTATTGTGTTGGGATATCTTTAAAAAAAGAACAAATATCACCTGAATATATGCCAAGGAGGAGGAGAAAACGGCCACTTTCATCAGAGACGGTTCATCCGGATCCGCTCCCGGCTGATGCAGGTGAGCTCTGCTCTGCTGCCCTGCTGTGCAACGCGCTGCTTTGAGGGACAAAAATTACCTCTGTAAATGAAACTCGTGGCCGCTCTCAAATTTTTGCTTTTGACAGAGATGATGATAGTCGCCAAGCAACCAAGACAAGCTGGCACTACACGAAAATGTATCAATTTAACCACGGCAAAGTCTGTGTGGTCATTATGACTGCCTGTGCCTGTGTTACATAAGAATAAGAAGTTAAAACTACAAAAGGATTTACCAAAGCAGAAAAAGCATCATTCGCTGTGACACAGTATCTGATGTACTGTCCTCTTCTCCAGATATGTCAAGCTTTCCCATCAAAGGCAGAAATACCAGTTCTGTCTCTCTTCTGACTCTACCCTCAGCCTCTCTTCTCGCTTGCTCAGTTTCCAAAACATGTAGTTCCCTCATATATTGTGATTCAAAGAGATAAGGTTGAGGATCTTTCTTTAGTCCACAAGAATTTATACCCGTCCTCTCTTACAAAGTGGGCCATGATCAGTAATAGCAATCATTGTTCTACTCGTAATCAGACGTTTTGTTATGTTTACTTGCTTATAAGCACATCTGCAGTGGTTTATGCCTACACCCTGCAGTTTACATTCAATATGTATTTGATTCCAAAATAACATAAAGTGCTAATCTGAGTTTAAAAATATACAACGTAGCATAACGTGGCAAATGAACAAGTCGCAACTAACACACAGGACCGTTTAGAGTTGTTGAAAAGTTTATCTGACGACTTTAGACAGAGGCAGGCTAGCACTTCCCATTGACTACCAGTATTTGAGCTAAGCTAATTAGCGGTGGGCGAGCTCTGCCTGTCTCTTCCTTGTTACTGCACACACAGTTGAAAGAATGGTATCTTTCTTCTTGTCTGGAACTCAGGAATGAGGCAAATGAAAGAAAAAAGAGTGTTGTTGAATTGCTTTCCTGTTGCAGACCCAGTTTGGATCTGACTCTCTCACTTTGTTGTATCCCCGGTGAATGCCTCAGCTTTCAATCTTTGACCAAGAGTTTTGCCTTTGATCCTTTTGGTTACTGTTGGCCTGCTCAAGCAGCTGTTTGTCGTTTTCCTGTTTTGACTGTATTAAGTGAGTTTCCTTGTTTCCCTGCCTGTTGGATTTACAGAGCCAAGACTTTCCTCTATTATCTGCATTGCCTTAAGTGAGTTCATTGATCTATTTCCTCGCCGACTGGTTTTACAGATTAGAGACTCTTTCCTGTTCACCTGCTTGCTGTGACTGTTACCTGTCTATTCCCTTGGTGGCTCCGAGCATACAGAGTCTCTTACCTCTTACCTGTGCTGACATTACCTGCCTGCTTTACCCTGCTGAGAGTCATATTAAAGGTCAATGCAAACTTATCCACTTGCCCGTGTTGTCTGCACTCGGGTCCTTCACCAGCATCCCTGACAGGATTATTCTCCCGTGGAAATGGAAGAGAACTGGCATGTTTGACTCAAATACCTTTGATGAATGACGAGTGTCGTTCCAAAAAACTCAAAACATGTCCATGAAAACATCAGCACTCACTGATAAGTTTTCTCCTGTGGAAATGAACAAAACTAAAAAAAATCTTTGCAGCTGGCTGCGTTTTACCAGTTTTTTGGCATGTTGTAAACAATGAAGGAAGAGTTGACAAACATGTTGACTTGCACAGAAAAAAGACAAAGTGGCCAAAGGTGTTTAAAATGTTAACCTTCTATTCATCTTCTTCTCAAATATGAACTAGATGATATGTTTTTGGAGGTCCAGCTTGGTAAACCAGTGGTACCTTTGCTGTGGAAGTATGCAGAGAGAGACAGAGAGCAAGTGGGAGGGAGAATTAATAAACAAAACGACAAACCAAAACACACAAAACACACATCACTCATCTCAAAAGACTGAAAACAACAGAGGAACACCAGTCAAAAATATGTCACTATGGAGTCGTGATGCATCCTGGCTGTAGATTTTTGTTTTGCTCAGAGACAGACGGCTCTGCACTGAAATCTTTAATTGTTAATGTAATTTATCATCCGTTTTCAAAGGGAGAACAGTGTAAGGGAACTTCTTTGCAGACGGTGTTCGGGGCACTTTGAGGGAAAACTGTTCGGAGCATTTTGAGCTGACTCTAAATATCTTCATCGTGACTCATTTTTTTAAAGAGCTGACAAACATCTACAGTAACAAAGAGAGAGAGAGAGCACGAAATGCATTGTGGCATAGCTGCAACTTTAAAAAAATCGTCATCGCTTCATGTGCAATCAAGTCCCAACTCGGTGCTAAATCACACAGTTTAAAGCTCGCTGGTTCAGAAGGGCTCCTAATCCAAGTGTTTATTATAATTTTTCACTCTCTACATAAACCGGCTACACTTGTCCAAATATACACTCAGCACTGGGGGAGGGCGGGGCCCAGATGAAGATTGATGGACTCCGTTCAGGCCACATTAGCTGCTAATCAAGTTAGGTTTCCTGGCACAGAGCGCTATACATCATTATGTGCCTCGAATGTTCTCCAGATCAGGAATGATGCTGTTTACAACCTGAGAAACAAACACATACATACAGAATGATGACAGTACATGTGAGTATATGGATATATATGTATGTACAGCTCACCAACATAAACACCTGTGAAATCTCATTACATTAAATACAACAGACCAGCATTAATCTTGACTCTGTAATGCACTGACACGCTCTCAGGCTAAAGCTTACACATCAAACGAAAACACTGTTTTCTCTGTTCATTCTTTTTGGAGTCAGAATGACACATTACTAACACACTTTGTTTTGTCACCAATCTGTATGTGTAAGTTAAGGATAGACATGGATTTCAGGAGGCCAGAGAAGCTCTGGTGAAAGAATTAACACAAATAAGTTTAAACTGAATGGATCTTATCAGCTTTTCTTCTAAATAAAGACCCAGTGAAACAAACAAGAGGAGCACTTGTGTTATGTTCCTTGAGTTATGTACTTTGGTTGCAGTACAGATCTACCTTGCCTGACCCACCAAGCAAAAATATTTAAAAAAAAAGTCAAAGTAGCTCACACATATCTTCAAACTCTGGAAGGAAGTCGTAACAATCAACTCACAATGAATGCATTTGATAAAAATGGTTGCAATGTAAGAAAGATAATAATCAGTAAATGACAGTTGAGATAAAAACAATGAGAATGTAGAAAACTCAAAGGCAACTACGTAAAAGTATGGTATGTCAAAATATTTAAGTCACTCACACACAGATACATATATGTATTAAACAATTTATAGGACCATATTGTGTATAGCTCATATAAAATATCTATAAATAACTACACAACGTTTCATCTTAGTCATGCTCCTTATCTTCAGATCAAGCCTGACCAAAGGAGGGAGGACCACACATGAGATGTAAGAAAAAATGTGTTTATTTTAAAAGAGAAAATAACTGAAGACAAACTAAACAGGATGGAAACCAGGGAAGAGGGTAAGACCGTTGACCGCCACTGACTCATTGTCATTGTCTTTTAGGAAGGCAGGTGAGCTGAATCTCCGTGACGATCCGACTCCTGCAGGTAGAGGCTAATGACTCCTTTCCAGAGTGTCACAATGGAGCAGTATACATTTAAACAGATCAGAAATGACAAAAACATCATCTCTATCCCATAAAGACTGGATGTATTTTCTCTGACGTTTCTAAAAGCTGTTTGTTTGTGAAATACTGGAGATCACTCTCTCCCTGTGCTTATTATACAAATTTAAAAGAATCTATGAAGAAAAAATTTTGTCTTTAGTTGAATTAATCAAAGCTCACTGCTCTTAAGCAGACAGCACCTGGATTTAAAGGGTTTCAAGCCAAACATGTTCCGAGCCAGTGATGTGTGCTTGAACTGAGATTAGTCCTTTTTTTTAACTTTGTTTTTTATCATGAGATAGATCTTGGATGTTAAAAAGTTATGTCTGTGTTTTATTTTCATTTACTTATAAGGACAAAACGCAAAAATCAACATTTCTGTA
>JAPQLA010000022.1:6529195-6540012 GCA_029822935.1 Naso vlamingii
TTTACAGTTTGATGAAAACACACGCGGCTGTTTCCATGTCTGTGTGAAATATACGTTCACTTTGGATCAACACTTTACTGTGTCGTTCTTACAGTGATCAAAAACTGCAGCTGGTGATTTGTAATGGTAATACATACGTATTCGCAGAGAAATTAATAGACCATTTCAAATGTCTTGAATTTGCTTTATTGCTACGAGTTGGATGTGAACATTGGGATGACTCTCATATTTTTCTGTAAATATTAACCAAAGCATGGCACCTTTAAATTTGACTAGTTTGCGTGGTATATGTTGTTTGTTTAATCCCTTAAACAGTATGAAAAACAAGATAAATGATTAAATGTCAGTATTGTTCTTTGATTGATTAAAGTGAGTTATGTGTTTTTGTGAATGATATAATACAGCGTTATCAGAGACGACGTTTACGTTTGTCATCCTGATCTCATCTTGACTTTAGGCTGCATAATGAGACTAACATGAATACTTTGCTGTTGATTTACACTGAAGGTCTCGATCATTCTCCACGTCCCCCTCTCTGAGTCCAGCAGCACCGAGGAATGCGAAGAACAAAGCAGACCTTCCACCTGTGCTGGCGAAAAGGTAATTCTGACTTGTGTTGGTTACAGTTTATTTGGACAGTCTGCGTGCTTATATGCCTCCATCTTTGTTTCTCCTTAGAATTAATGCTGTTTTTAGTGTTAAAGAGTTTAAGGGGTCCAGATGGTGCCACACCATCCCATTCCTGATTACATTGTTCTTTTCTTGACAACAAGTTTTCCCACTGCAAAGAATCTTCATCTTTGCTACAATGGTCTTCTGCTCTAAAAAAGAATTCGAATTTCAAAGTTTTTCTCAAATATCTTAAAAACCCTCTGAGGACTGAGTCTCTCTGCCGTTGCCGTCTGTTGTAATTTTCACTTGTCCTTCACGAGCTGACCGGTAAATTGACAAAATAAAAATAAAATCGTCCCCAGTAACACAACCGCCGATGGACTCAGCACATCGTCGATGTATTCCTTCAAGTGCTCAACCCTGGCAGAGCTGTGTGTATTTTTGTTGGACATTATTAGCAGTAAGATTTGAAAATTTTCAAAATGTAACAGTAAATATCAGATAATGATCACCAGAAAAATGTATCATTATGGTTCAGATAATTAAAGCTGGGGTTGGTAATTCTGTTAAGAAGCATTTATTGTCATACTCGGGGCTCCTGACTGCAACCAAATGCTCGCATTTTGTGACCCTTTTTTTGAGACAGTGCAAGTTCATTTTCACGTCTACTAGTGCGAGCATGACCTGCAGATCCCCCCCCCCCGGTTGAAAAACGAGAAGGGAGTCTGTTAGTGCAGGCCTGTGGCTGGGATCAAAGAGTGGGAGACTGTGAAGTGATATGACGAGCTCTGTGACTCTGCGTTTTGAGTGTCACATCTGGATCAGCTGTCAGTCAGTTCAACAGCTGTTTGTGTCTGAGCACATCAGAGCTGTAACATCAGGCTCACAGTTATCAGCGTTTCTCTCTGTAATGTTTCCTGATCAATAAACATCCGCACTGAATAAAAAGCTGCAGGCTGCATTAAAGCAGAGGCACACGATTTCTACTGAAAAGAAACGTTTATGTTTTTGATTTATTAGTATTGTCCCTTTTTACTGATGTCCTGATTTTGAAGTCATTATTATATAATCCACAATATAAGTCTAACTAAGGTGTCTTTTAAACACTGATATCTATTTATGAGGCTAATTGTTCCAGGAAAATTTAGATTTGATCAGTTCATCAACACTCAGTGGTCAGCCTGACAAGTGACTGTTTTTTACGGGCAAACAGAATCACTCTCTTTGACTTTATTCCACAAAAATAATTCAAATCCGTAACAGTTCACATGGGAAGTAACAACTCATGAAAAGAAAGCTGTTTCTAATGAATGCAGAAAATTGAAGTTTGCATAGCAGGTCAATTTTAAGTGTGGCCCCTTAAATTTTCTTCTTGCGCTCCTAAAAATTTTCATTAAGGGGCTACAGCGCTCCTAGTGAAAAAACAAAGTTCGTCTGGAGCCCTGCTGTTGGTCGAAAACCTCTGAACAGTCTGATGACAATCAAAATATTAAATCCTCTGAGAAACAAAAGAAAAAAATTCCACGCTGAAATACGTCCAACCAGTCAATTCAGACGGCCTGTTTTTCCACACTGTTGAATGAGACATGAGGTAACATTGCACATTCTCTGTTGATGGAATGCTAGTTGTTAGCCCGTGCCTGCCCATCACTGTCTTTATGCTTAAAAAAAAAAACAAGAAATGCCTTTCCCCTCCCCAAGCATGCCACTGAAGCCAGGTGCCGCGCCCCTGCCTCGCAGGGACAAGCCTCCCATGAAGACGGCTCCGAGTCCTTCTCTTCCTGGTGGACTGCAAGGCAGGCCCTCCAAACCCCTGCCAGAGGGAGTGAAGCCCCCAGCCAACTTGCGGGAGATTGGAGGTGCAGGCAGAGGTGGAGTGGGAAGACCTGTGCCACCACGGGAACCTGGGAAACCTCCCGCCTCGAGAGAAGACAGGCGGAAAGAACGGCAGCAGCGTCCTTCTCGCAGGTGGGTGTCAAGGCCACACGTTTGTTTTGAGGCAGTGGCACATGTACTGATAAAAACCAACGCTCGCTGACGTTCACAACACTGAGCTGCTGTCACCAACATAAAACTTAGTTCACACGGCAAGTTCTGCTGCTGGACGGCCCTCAGGACCAGTGTTGGACGGAAATAAAAATAAAAATGCCTTGGCCTTGAAAATGGTATCGAGTGTTTTTCTGGGTTTTGGTATTGAGTTTGAAATTCCAGCAAGGTGACAACCCCAGTGAGCCGAGCACGGACATTCAGAAAAAAATTTGGATGCTGTGCTGGTAGTTTCGAGTGGGTGAGTGTGAGTTGACCTGCCAGCTTGTTTGTTTACTGGGCTCATATTTGCAAGATAGTATGTATGTCAGCAGTGGATGACGAGACACATTTGCATTTTCAGAACTTTCAGCACTTTGTCATCGGCGTATTTGTGTCTGTGTTAATATGAAGCAGAAGTGATACTGCAGGTACCACAGCTGTTTATTGTGGGGAAATACCATAGAGATTGTGTGTGTGTGTGTGTGTGTGTGTGTGTGTGTGTGTGTGTGTGTGTGCGCGCGCCGCCGTGGGCAGAATGGGTCACGGATGAGGAAACTATCCAGGAAAACTGGTTTGTTATTCTGTGAACTGCTTCCCTCTGACACGATGTCGTTTAGAGATGCGTGCTGACGAGATGAGGTGATTGTGTGAACATGCTGAAGGAGAAGCTGTGGAGGGTTTCAGTGGTTCATCTGAGAGGCACATCCCAAAAATAGACATTAATTTTCTGTTTTCTTAGCCTTGTGAGGGCTGTTGAGTTATTTTTATTGAAACATAGAACTAGGGCTGCATAATTTTGAAAAAATATCTAATTGCAATTATTTGGATTGATATTGTGATTGTGATTTGAATTGCAATATAAGCGGAAATTATAATTTTTAAATCCTTATAGTCATTTATGTTAAAAAAGATATTAAATGATTACAGTGTGATTATTGCAGGGATCTTGACCAAACACAGATCTTTTCTTAAGTCTTTAGGATGTGATGTGTGGGCCAGGACAGCTCTGCAGCACCACAACATTTGAATTAAATGACATTTTTGACACACATTTCTCCTTTAACATCGTTGTGTCTAGATGCGATTTGATCAGATTTGATTTGCAGCAGGTCATATTGTGATATTGATTACATTTGGATGAATTGTGCAGCCCTACATAGCACACAGGAGTTGGAAGTGTTCTTTTGAGTTATTGACTTTATAATTACTTTTATAAGACGCGGTGTATATTGTCGATGCCCTCAGCCTTTTCTGAACGGAGCACAATCAGCTATAACAACCAGTACCAGCTGACCAACACACACTGCAGCATTAAAGAACTTCAATCACCGTAGAAATGAAGAAGCCAGCTCAGTGCACAGCCTGTTTCAAAACCCTCGGCTGTGCTCAGTGCCACGTACAGCGATGACTCTTCTTGAAGCGAACGCTGCGACCAAGAGGAACCAAAACGTTAATAATCTGCATAAAGGGGAAACTTCAAGTTTCAAATGAACTAATTAATGCTTTTTTAACCTTTTGTTTGTTTATCAAACTTTAAAAAAAAAATAGGCTGTGGAACCTTTTATCTTCTTTGTCAGTTCTGTTTCATATTGTCTTTAAGTAGAAAATAGTGAATAAGTCAAGTAAATAAAAGAGTGGACGGTTCTGTTCAACACTAAAAGTGCTCTACACCACATATCAACATCCAACCAGTTGCACACTCATTCATACACTAATGACGTGTGTGTGTGTGTGTACAAAGAGCCAACCTGTTCTTTAGAAACACACACACACACACACACACACACACACACACACACACCTATGACACAGTCATCAGGATTCAGTCATTTGCTCGAAGCCGCTTGCAGACTTTAGAAGCTGGGTATCAGACCACCAACCTTCTCATACGTGGACGCTGCATCTCGTGAGCCGCAGCCAGAGCACAACAGCTTTTGGTGTGGCCCTCGGTAAATTGGAGCAAGAGACAAAGAAATATTGCCCCCTCTTCTGTTCATTCAGTTAGGACAAAACAAAGGGAGGCATCCCATGGTCCTCAGCTAATTGTCGTCATGTGACGAGCTCTGCCACCTATACCTAACAGATGCAGTCTTAGTTGATTTGCATGATAGAACCTTTTAAAAACCTAAACACCTGCTCAGAGTAACTAAAAAAGGAAACCAAACCGAAGTTTATTTGTACGTTTTCTCTCAAATTATGCTGCTGTGTGTATTTGCTGAACAGGGGACAGCATTGTACGCTTTGTTTTTGGTTTCATGACAAACAGCCTGTTGTGTTCTCAGTTCTTTGTCTGTCTCGTCCAGGCGAACTGTGAGTGGAAGTGTTAGTGGAAGTGGAAGCAGTTACACTGGTTCCAGCTCCAGATCCAGATCCTCCTCCAACTCCCTCTCACGCTCACGCTCCGGATCCAGAAAATCGAGGTGATATGAACAGCCACATTGTCATTAGAGCTGTATTTTGGAGGCATTACTTTATGCAAATGACCTTTTTAGTAGCAGGAGCTTCTTTTTTACATTACCGTCACACTTTTGCAAAGGTTGGACATTCAGCGTGTGAGAACAACTTGAATTAGAACAGAAAACCCCTTCTTGAGACAGAGGTGATTGTCCAATCCTGATACTCAGACAGAGCCACAAAAAGCGCCATTATAGTCGCAACATACATGTAGATGATGATAATCTGAAGATTTGTTGTTTTTTTTTTTTGACTTTTTGTATCTTTTTTTGAATTCAATTGTGATTCGGGGGGGGGGGGGATCTGTGTGCATGCGGATCTCCTTGTGTGACACCGAACCAGCTGCTCACGGTCGCCCTGTTGTTTCTCGTTGCAGATCGCTGAGTGTAAGCAGCGTGTCGTCGGTGTCATCAGCATCTTCCAGCAGCAGCTCAGTGCGCAGCGCCGATTCGGACGACATGTATGCTGACCTGGCCAGTCCAGTGTCATCTGCCAGCTCGCACTCACCCACACCCGCTCAGTCCCGCAAAGAGCGAGGGGCTGCGCGGGACCGGCCTCCACATGGCAGAGACAAGAACAGGGGTTAGTGTGGGCAACAAGGTCCCCATGAAGCAGACACACAGGACACACAGGCAGGCTGAGACACAACAGCATAACATGCAAATCATAAATTCTCAAATATTGGCCAAATAAGGACTTTTAAAGGGGGATAGAATTACCAGTGCCCGATTAGCTTCAATGGCAAATTCAGCATATTCTTTAATCCCACAGCATGATTCAATGAGGAAGTTCAGTTGAACTCACAGCTCTGCCGCCTGCACTTGTTTCCACCAGAAATACTTTTCTTGTTGATCAGTTAATTCCACAGTTTTGAAAACATTTTTTATGACTGCTGTTGAGCTGCTGTCAGATAAACTCAGCACTTCCTGTCAATGTTTCAAAGTAAAGGCCTATCAGAAAAGGTAGAGATTACGCCAGTAGCGCTGACGACAGGAGATTCATATAAACTGTGGAGAAAGTCTGTTTGATTTTTCAGTAGTTTTACTGCATAGTTGTGTTTTTAGGACAGCTGTTTCTGCATTTAGTCTTTATTTTAGATTTTTTTTTTTCCTCTAGATTAGAAATATTCAATTGATGATTAGCATTGCGTGGTCCGTCAGTTTCCATGTTTGCCTGTCCTCATTGCAGAGAGACCATTAAAGAAGGATGAACCCTTCAGGGAAGAGCGCAGGAAGATGGACCCATCTGGTGCCCCGCCCAGAGGAGGAAACCCCATTCCCAGATCAGGACCTGGTAGCAGGGGTGGCCACCCTGTACATGCTCCTCCTGGCACCATGGGTGTCCCGGGCAGCTACGGAGGTTCCAGCTCCCACAAAGACATAAAACTTACCCTCCTCAACAAGGTTACTATTTCATCTCATTCCATTTTTAAAGGGTCTGTTCACACACACACAAAAACATTTTTTCTGACAACTGTTGAAATCTTGCAGATGTTTTTTTGTTTTAATGTGTGAAAGTTGTTTGATATCCTGGATTACCTTGGGCTGCATGATCTCAGGAAAACTTGCAATGTGCAAACATGTTGAATATTGTGATGATGAGACGACTCGTGGTGAATTGACAAATATTTAAGTTTACAGTTTTAATGACTCTCTGCTTCAGGTTTGTGCTGCTAACAGACAGCAGACAGCGAACAGCTGTCGGTGTGAGTGTGTGTAACAAACGCACTGACCAGCAGCTCAAAGCAGAGACACCAGATGACAGTTTAACCTGGTTGAAGACTTGCCACAGTAGTCTGTGTTCCCTGTGTTACACGGTGGAGTGACATACACAATCATGTTGCCTTTTTAAAAATTAGTACTGTCGGATGGACAGAGGGACAGACACTCTTGTATCTGTGCAGCAACAGCACAGAGTCGCCACGTTTCAGTTATGACCAGAGTAATTATTTGATCAGCATATGATGACGGAGGATTAGTTGTCAAAGCGAAATGCAAAAAGCACCATTTCACAAGATTTCAGATGATAGAGAACATCGAACAGCTCCGTTCTTGTTCCATCACTTTCACAGACGGTATCAAACTTCTCCGAACAGATTCAAGTGATCCGCTGAAAATGACCACTGTTGGTCAGTGGTCAGCTGGCAAAGCTACCTGAATGTGTTGTGTATTCTGTGACTAACCAAAAAGTTGTTTCAAAATAAAAGTCAAGTTGCATTTTGCCAGTTAAGTACTTTTAATGTGAAGCTGCAGCTGTAGGAAGTAATCCGTTTGCATTAGCAGTAACTTATCCGACTGGGAAATATTGACATGTAGTGTCTGAATGCATGGCGTGTGAAGTCATATCATTTATCGCAGTTCAAGCAGTCTTGTGTGATACTCTATTGCACATCTTAATACTGTGATGGCGATATACTGAGCAGCCTGACTTGTCACCATCTTCTTTCTTTTACAGGCAGGAGCTGACCGAGTAACACTTAACAAGTTAATAGTAGTGAAAAAAAATTCAGACATTAAAAGAGAAAATCTAGTTTCCTTTTTGGAACCTGTCGCCAAACAGACGCCTCCAAATGACTTAGTTACTGAGAGCCAATCAGGTGGTCAGAAATGATGCTATTAGAAGTCCACTGCAGTGTTCAGTGACTGGACAAGTAAACAGAATGTCTGTACTTATTTACAAATAAGAGTTTATGTTGTTGTGCATTGGCACAAATGATGGAACTAATAGTTTGTCCAGTGCAAGTGTTTATAGTTCAGTCTAAAATTTGAGTCTAAAGTAAAAAATAAATCAATAAATAAGTACATTTTCATGGAAGATGAAATTGTGGAAAATACACTTATTTTATTAAAGGCTGATTAATAAATTAAGATGAATTAATCTTACCTAAGTGGCTTTCTTTCTGTAAGTTAGTTCAAGCCATGTCCATAACACCCCCCACCACCACAAAAACAGATCCAGCCTCTTATTAATATTCATGAGCTTTAGTATAAGTGTTTTCAAAAATTAAGTCTTTTAATTAAAAAAAACCTCATTTTTATATATCATTTTTCCCTGGAGCCTGGTAAAAACTCTGAGAAACAATGGATAAATGTGAGAACTCTGTGGAGTAAATGCGTTACTTTTTCCAGCAGCAGGGCGACAAGAGCAACAGGAAGAGATACCTGCCTTCAGACAAAGACAGGCAAGGTTCCCCCGTCAGCAAGAGGATGGCCCTGTCTCCAGAGCGAGGTGAGACACACGCTGACCGACAGCACTCATCGTTTCCTGTAACTCGCTGTAACAACCGGAGTTATTTCAGTGTGATGCTCTGTTCAGACGGTTTGATCAGTTTGAGTCTTCATCGTTATCGGCTCACATCCGAGTTTACATTTCAACGAGGCAGCTGGTCAGAGTGAGGAGAGCAGCTGTGGTCAAAGATTTGTGGAAAGCTGACGTCATTGTTAGCAGTGAAAGTAGTAACCATGACAACTCAAGTTTTACGCTGTCAGCCATATTGTGTTCATGGGGCCACATTGTGCCACACGGAGCCTGGACATTTCCCACGGTTATTCTCTTTATGAATGTATGCTCAATTCAATAATACCGTCATTTTCTTGAAATAGAAAGACTTTATTTTCATTCAGTTAAGACTTTACATCACTCATAGTTTGACTTTTTTCTCAGTAACGACTTTATTTTCAAAATCTCTGAATATTTTTTTCTTCAGTGTGAACTTTACAGTAATCCGTAAATTTGAAATTAATTGCATTGTGTGTGTTTTTGTAAGTTTCACAGCACATAATTTTTTTTTGTTATTGGTTGGTGGGTTTTGTGAAACTGCCCGTGTGATTGTAACAAACAGTTTGCAGACTCCTCCATGGTTTGATTGTTTCTTGTGTAGTTTCACACTGTAAAAGAACTGAACAGGGCTGCTGTGAACACATGCAAACCCTTGATTGAACTGACCCCAGCTCATCTGAAAGGTTAGCTAACTTTAACTTTGGACGTTAAAGAAAACTCCATCTCGACCCGTTCACCGCAGACAGCGGCCTCTCTCTCTGTTCACTTAGATTTTATTCATCCAACTCTATAAAGTGTCCTTGGGTCCCATGAAAGGCGCTATGTAAATTCAAGTCATTATTATTACTATTATTATTAATAAGCCAAAAGACACCAACTCCCAACAGTAATTCTGGAACTTTTTTTTTTTTTTTTTTTCCCCAGGCCGTGACAAGAGGATGCCTGGCCGACCTCCCTCCCCTCGAATCGATCGACCCAGAGGACAAGGCCCCCGACCCCTGGCCCCTCAGGGAGACAGGTTGGTGCAATGTTGATCGTGTTGTTGTTGTTGTTGTTGTTGTTGTTGTGTGTGTGTGTGTGTGTGTGTGTGTGTGTGTGTGTGTGTGTGTGTGGCCCTGGCCTGACAGCTGATAGGAATTCTCAGCCCGAACCCAAACTGAGCCTGTTTTTTCCTTCATTTTGAATGTTGAAGCCATTGAAATAAATTTCTTGATTTAAATTATGAACATAAATTCTGATAGGCCTGTTCACGTTCACGGTCCATGAACTTGACCTTGTGCACAGAAGCGGTGTAGTTGTTGATGAAACAACCTTTCAGCCTTATTTACACTGGCATAAGTGTTTTTTATTTTGTTTTGTAAGTGTATTTAATTAATTTAGGATGAAGTGTGGGGCATTTTTGAGTTTGTTAAATTCATGCTTTTATTTTTTGAAGTGGCTGCAGCTTTTTATGTTGGCCAACACAATTAACCTAACCTAACATGTTTGGTCAGCCAAATAAATCAACACAAGCCCATAAAGAATCATATATGAAACACTTAAAGTTTACCATAACGTGTATAAGTCTACGTGGCTAAACAGAAAGGAAACACCGTTGGGCTACAAAATTGTTCTAAAGTGAAAGTTTGCATCCCTGTTTGCAGGCTGTTTCTTATGGACCTGGAACATACAGACAATAATTTCACTGATCGGTCCAGATTTGAGCTTTCTGCAGTTTTCCTGCAAGCTCTCGCTGTGCTACAATGGGCGTTCATCCAGAAATCATAAATGCGTTGGAAAAACAACAGTAAATGTATTTTTCCGAGACGAGGAAGCTCACGGCGTATTCCTCATCTCGCTGTGCTTGCTCGGGCTTGGACATCAGTATTGTCACTGTGAGAAGATGTGGGACAGCAGGAGCTTTCTGCGTCTCGCTGCTGAGGAGGACGCGCCAGTTCAGTTTTTTTGGTTTGTCCAGTTACTTTTGAGCCTCTGAAAATGGGAAACACCTGCAAATGTGGTCTGAAATAGGTGAAAATACAGAGAACAAGCAAACAACTCGTCTCACCTTTGTCTCTGCGTGAATAAACCAAAGGCTTCACCACAGCACGTGGCTAAAGTCCAGTCTAACTTCCTAAAACAGTTTTTAAAAAAAGTCCCCATGAACAACTTTAATAACATGGCTACAGTCCGTGTGCTGTAGTAGCCAAGAATGTCACAGTGATGTCTGTTGAGGCATGGTGGAGAAAAAGTCAAGCATTCACAGATGAAGGTTTCAGCGCAGTCTTCCTCTCTTCCATCAGCCTTGTCTTCCGGCTGAGCTGAAGGTTCGCTGTGCAGCGCGACACGTGTGCGAGAACGGCAGACGGTGTGATCCATTAAAAGCCTTTTTCTGTCTTCTCAGTAGTTTCTTTGACTGATCGTCTAAAGAAGGGCCCCGTTGGGTCCCGTTGGGTCCCGTTGGG
>JAPQLA010000022.1:6570532-6581109 GCA_029822935.1 Naso vlamingii
ACCATTATTTTGCTCAGTCCATTTTTTGTGTTCACAAGCAGTGAACTCATGCACAAACAGTGTGTGTGTGTGTGCAGGGGTACGCACGTATGCATGCAGGACAAAAATCAAAAAGTGTAACATCAGTTGTTTCAAAACACGCCTCTGTGCACCGGACAGCAACTGAATTGGTCTTATAGAACAGATGATGTCATAAATGGGATCACTTTGGGTGGATGTGAACACACTGTGTGTAGTTTGTACTTCAATGGATGCCGGGGGGAAACAAGTTAAACAACATAACAGCACATGCTCATGACTGCTTTATTGAATCAGCGGGGAGTGAATGTCAAAAGCGTATTTTATCCGTGTTAAGAGACAACACGGATAATGCAGAGCGCTGAGGGCAAAACTGAGTGCAGAACAATGGGGACCGCTCTTTGATGGGTTGAAGTAAATCATAAAAACAACCTGACAGAGACTCACCGTGGGAAAACAGACGCACTTAAAGCAAGCTGGCCAACACCTGGCAGTGTTCTGTGTTTATTCCTTAATTACAAGCAATCCATACTGTCATGAACAAAGTGGGCTTATTATTGTTAAATACATAAAACTTAAACAAAAATATCAGGGGGAAAAAAAAGTGCCATAAACTAAAATAAAAGCAAACTTCTTTAAAAAAAAAAAAAAAAAAAACTTGAAATGGTGAAATGATGTTGCTGGTTACAAAACTAATTAAAATAAATTTAAAAAGAGCCTAAATTACTTTAATTTTTAGTTCTGTGGCAATAAGGGCTCAGGTTTGTTCATTATTCTTTTGCACAATAAAATGAAAGTTGTAGCCCATTCACACAAAGAACAACCCAAATATTTAAATAAAAGCATCGAGTAGCCCGTTTTTTAAACGTGTTTTGTCTTAATGTAGCTGCGTACTTCTGGTTCATTATACACAACTCCAACTACACTAAACTAAACTACAGACAAAACTTTCTGATGAACTGGAACTAATCTAAAACTGGCAAACACATTTTTCAAATGGACTAAGACTAAAAATTAAATAACTAAAATTAAATCTAAAATTTAAAGCTAAAATAAATTTAAACTAATTGAAAATTGACAAATATTATAATCTAGTGATAAGGTGGTACAAGCTGTGTGTTGTCTCAGCGTGTGAGGGGGATTGTCACATCTCAACAAAACAAAAACCAAGCGCAGGTCTCATCTGTCACGTCTCTCAGCTGTGACGCACGAGAACCTGTCAGGTAAAGCGCTAGACACAGAGGGAGACACCAAGGAGGACAGCTGGGACGCTTTGATGCCTGACACCACCTCCTGGTACCCACCTGAACACCCTGTGTCCTGCTGTGTGTGTGTGTGTGTGTTTGCTGATGTTCCTTCAGCCTCTTTCTTAAAAATTTCTCTTTAATTTTAGAATCATGAAGCGGGGGTCAGCAGACATTTTAACAAACAAATTTCCAACTTGTTCTGAGGCACTTGTCAAATTTTTGTCGATTGATGCCCGTTCAGGTCTTTCATCCGACTCTGCAGGCAATTCACCTCTAAAATTTGCTTTGCGTTCTGTCTGAACACCTTTGAGACACTTTGCCATTTCTAAATTCACCCGAGCTTCCTTTTCTGAGATAGAGGTGCTTTGACTCATTTGAGAGAATGGCCTTACTACTTTATTTTTGGCCCTTTTTCATCTTTATTAAAATAACCGATGTGAAAAACTGATCGACCGGTTTGTACGACCTTTATGTGTCTTTGCCTTTTTTTGTTCCTTTTCTGCTTTACACTCAAAGCAAAGAGCACTGTGCTGCACCTTTCTTCACAGTTTTAGTGCTATCCTTTACTCATAAACTACAAAATGTTCCTCTGAGCATTTAATTAATAAAAGTCTATTGACACTTGAAATGGACTAATTTGTTTTTTCAATGTACAGCACCACTGAGCATGATATAAACTGGGGAGCTGTATGGATCCTGTCATCTCCCCAAACTTGACGAGATTCTGTTGCTCAGGTTTCAGATACACACCTTCGTAGCACCAGTGAAGAGGTCGTGAGTGTGTTCCTGCTTCACAGCTCAGCACTTGAGCCGCTCACAGGGTGGAACGAGACCCTGCTCGGATCATACAGCAGAAACACAAGGCGAAACTGTCCTACCATCCCACCGGTGACTCTGGTAACAGGTTTATGCCTCAGCGTACGGCAGACGATACTGCTCCTCTCTCTTGTTACACCGCTTGGCTACAATGGCCAGGTACAGCACCAGCAGAATGAGCCAGTAGCAGGCATAGAGTATCGTCCCTGCTATCAACAAGGCTTTCTCTGTCTCACTGAACGGCTCTTGTGTTTCACAGTAGATGGTGTACACCACACCTCCGAGAAGCACCATCGCCCACGCTGTGACAGGCACAGCACCAATGAAGTTGACAACAACCTTCCTGCGACCTGAAGTGCCCCATCCAGCCTTGTTGATGGTGAGCAATGCAAAAATTTTAGCTGGGAGCAAGCTGGACATGTAGAGCAGAGAGTAAAGGGACATGAAGATCATGACCAGGCTGCCACGCAGGAAACAGGCGTAGGTGGCCTTTACCATCCCAACCAGCTGCACTGTCAATAAAAAGAGCAGGATGTTCCACAGCCTTCCACGGTAAAAGAGATGGATGACCGTGGCAACCAGGAAGAAAGGGAAGAAGCCGGTGACCACAGACTCATAGGTCATCCAGAGGCTGTGCTTGTGGAACCACAGGGCGTTGTAGAGCCATTCACGGAAGTAAGACTTGCTCCATCTAGTCTGTTGGTTGAGCCAACGTAAATACTGAGTGGGCGTTTCTGTCTGGCACTGTGATCGTGCGGTGAATTTCGTCTTGTACCCAAAGCTCAGAACCCGATTGGTGAGGTGGCGGTCGTCACCAAAGCTACACCTGGAGCCTAGGAAAGTCTGCTGGTACCAGGGCTCCAGGAAACTCTGGAGCAAGGAGCTCCTGTACATCCCCAAAGGGCCACTGATACACTGGACACATCCAAAGTAGGACTGGCAGGCTCGCTCGATGTTGAAGGCCATCCAGTAGCGCACACTGCTCAGGAAGGAAATCCAGGAGTCGTACTTGTTGAGGATCTGGAGAACACAAACGTGTCAAGAAATTAGTCCAAAAAAATCGTAAAGGTTAAAGGTACTTTCACAGCATGTTGTTTTGAGCTTTCAGCCCCTTCAACCGGGGGCCTTTCAGTTCGTAAGCTGATTTCCAAATAAAACTTTTAGGTCCCTAACTTGATGATCCACGGAGCATCGTCTAAAGCCGGCTAAATATGGCTTGGTTTTAGTAGTCTAATAAGTTTATTACAAGCCACACTGTGCGACACAGATCTATCAAACTGGGAGAAGATGTCAGATTTGATGTAGGCAGACTGTGTGATGATAACACCCACTGAATCGCAGGCCATAACACGAGCCAGTGAAACATCTTTACTGTGCACTGCGTCAACATGCGTCATACATGCCATGTATGCTGCTGAAAAAAAAGAAAAGCTAAGTCAGAGCCAAGCCCTTGCCATAGCAGCAAGGGGATAGTTCTCAAAAATGAAAATTCAGTCGTTATCTCCTCACCCTCACACTGATGGAAAGTCTGGTGAAGTTTTTTAGTCCATAAACTCTGCTGGAGTTTCACAGGAAAAAGGTGTCGCAGTCATCTCCCGAACAATTGAAACGAATGGTGACCAATGTTCAAATGTAAAAAACACCTTAATAAATCCACAAAATGACCCCTTACTGCTCATCTGAAGTCAGCTAATCCAAATGTGCTGAAGCTTCAGTGGTCTCAGTCGTTTTGATAAACATCACTGACGCCATGTTCACTGCAGCCTGAAGCTCCAAACGAGAGCTGCGTTCACGTACGTGTGCCCACGTTAAATCTGAATCATGGCCGGCAGCGCGATGCACGACCTGCAGGATCGATAAGAAGGCGAATCTGCAGGCACCAGACCCACAGAAAGTGTGAGCTCTGGTTTTTCTCACCTCGCACTGCCGGGCGAGATTCAGATTTAACGTGTGCGCTGCTGCGGTCACAGGAGCTGCAGTGAACAGTGAGGCTGGAAACATGCCGTCAGTGACGTTTACCAAAACAACTTGGCCTGTCAAAGCTTCAGCACATTTGGATTAGACTACTGCTACTTCAGATGAGTAGTATGGAGGCATTTTGTGGTTTTAGCATGATTCTTTTTTTTTTTTTACGCTTGAAACCTGGTCACCACTCACTTCAGTTGCTGATGACCGCGATGCCTTTTTCCTATGAAAGAGTTTATGGACTAAAAAACTTCACTCGACCTTCCATCAGCTTGAGGATGAGGAGGTCATGACTGAATTTTGATTTTTGAATGATTTATTCCTTTAAGCCTTTGTTATTCTTGTCATTTCTTGGGTATTTTACCTGCACATCTCCACCGACCCCTCCCACCATCGGATCTTCTTCCAGAACCTTCAGCATTTCGATGGTACACGCCGGGTCTAGAACTGTGTCCGAGTCACACACCTGAAAACAAAAAACAAACACAGAGGGTACAGAAATGATGATGCTCACAAACAGACATCAGAGTATACAAGCACTGAGCAAGTGAAGGATGCAGATGTTACAGAACACGGAGCAGCATTAATGCTAAAATCTATGAGAGAAATGAGAGGCTGCAGACAGAGATCCAAGCTGCATCACTGCATGCCAGTAAAGAACCAGTCACATGACATGGACATGACCTTTGACCCACAGCAAAGGCAGAGAGGTCATGCAACAGCTGACAGTGAGGAGTGAGCTTGTCGTCCAGGTAGTGAACTCTTCATGTAAGAAGTCCAACGCTGATTTCCAAAAGTCTTGAACATACAAATAATTGACTTTACGCTTCCTTATAACAAAGAACACTTTCACATTCATTTTCATTGTTCCAATCAGTTCACTAAACTTGCAGCGTGTCTTAACGACAGTAAGGCCTGGATCATTTTTGGCTCTAAACTCAGACAAAGCTGAAGTTTTAGTTCTCTGTCCTCGACACCTCACAGTCTGATATGTAATGATGAAGCTACTCTGGATGGCATCACCCTGTTCCCGTCAGAGTAGGACCAGATTTTGTCCTTTAACTCTCATATGAAACAAATTTCAGCAACAGCCTTTTTCATCTTTATAACATTACAAACCTCAGACACGTGCTGTTTTTAAAAAAGGGTGCTGAAAAACTAGTCCATGTGTTAGTGTCATTCTTTACCCACAGGCTGCCTCAGTGAGGCTCAAAAGATTCTCCAGCTGATGGAGAATGCTGCGATAATATGAACTGAAAGGAAAAGAGATCTTATTTCTCCAGACTAGCCTCTTTGCACTTTACTCTTTACACTTCCTGTAAAATGCAGAACAGAATTAAAAATCCAATTTCTCGCCAACAAAACACTTAATTTTCAGGTACAATCAAATCATAAAGACCTCGCAGGAACATGTTTCCCACCAAACGCTGCCGCCGCTCCCATGATGCAGCTCACTGCTGCTTTCTCATCTTGCATTTTCTCATGGATCATGGTTGTCTTGTATTATTATTATTATTATTATTACCTTTATACACATATTCTTATCATATTGTAATAATATTATAACATCTAAAAATCAAATTATTCATAATATCATTAGTCATATTTCGATTGACGGCTGCTGCATAGATTCACCACACTGACGCTAAATAAATAAAACTGGCTCGATCTCACTTGCACAGTTAGCTTTAACAGGATGCAAATAATTTTCAGTTTCTTTTTTTTTTTTCCATTTTTATTTTTATTGGATGCCAGAGGTTTTACAGCACAACCAAAGAGTCACTTAAGAACATCATTTTCTGAGTATGAGATGGCAGTACAAAACCACAAAGAGGAGGAAGGAAAGAGAAAAATGAAAAAGTGAATATGTGGGGATGGGTAAATGAGAAAGGAAAATAAATACAAAAGTAAGAGAAAAAAAAAAGTGGTGAGCAATTACACAAATACAAACTTAGGTAACCGCCAGTTTCAAATCAGTGTCCATCAAGATCGAGATCAATTGGGTGTTTTCCTTACCGAGGAGAGACTTTTACCTCTCCTGTGTCAGATAGTCTTAAAGCTTCTATGTTCTCTTGGATTACGAACATGGCAAAGAGATAGAGCATTAATTGGAGGGGAAAGGAACAATGGGTGATATGATGTGTATCAATCATGTAAGAGTAGAAGAGAAAAGAAAACAACAACAACAACAACAACAAAAACAAATCCAATATCCCTTCACCATTAGTCCAGTTACATAGGTGCCAACAATACATATACAATACATGTATGCAAAATAGAACAGAACAAAACAAAACAAGTAGTATTTGGGTTAGAAACATGTCGAATAAACCTAATCCACCTTGACCATATATCACTAAACTTATCTTGTTGTATTCTGAGGGAGTATGTCAATTTGTCCATTGTATAGATTTGATGGATTTTGTCAATCCAGTCCTCAATCGGGGGGGTTGGGGCTCTAACCACTTGTGAGTTATAGCTTTTTTAGATGCAGCCAGCAGGGTCAACATAAGAGCTCTATCTGTGGAGTGTAAATTTTGTGGAAGATTGCCCAAGTATAGGACATCAAATCTAAACGGGACAGTGGACCTGAAAACCTCCTCCAATGTTTGATGAATATTTCGCCAACAGGCAGTCAGCGCAGGTCATGACCAGAATATATGATGATGCCCAGCCTCGGAGACCTGACACTGTCCCCAGCAAAGTGAGCTACCAGCTCTGTGCCGCTTCTGCAGGGGTGTAATGAAAAATCGGACCAAAGTCTTCCAGCAAAATTCTCTCCAAATGAGAGAACTTGTAGTCTCTTCCACTGTATTTGGCAAACCATGTGCCCTGTTGCTTTCCCTGTCCCACTTCTCCTTTATGTACAAAGCTTCCTCAGATTTTCTGTCTGAGAAACAATTATATATTCTGGAAATAATCTTATTATTGGAGTCAGCTTTCTGGGCAGATACAAAGATTTTCATAATTCCATTTTCTAAATTTGTCAGCTCAGTGCCCTTCACAATCATTTTTAAGTAGTTCCTCATCTGAAGGAATCTGTAAAAGTCTTGCCGTTCCAGTTCATATTCCTCCCTCATCTGCTGAAAACTCCTCAACGCCCCCTTGTGTATCAGAGTGCAATAGGCTGTAACGCCCCTTTCAGTCCATTTATTAAATCTTTTGTCACTTAAATTGGGGAGGAAATCACTATCTAAGGAACACCATCTCAGTAACTTTGCTATTTTCCATATATCAAATAATTTTGGGGTTTCCTTCAAAATTTTGAGGGGCAATTTGATAAATGGGTTTGTGCTGTCTGAGAGATGCTTAACCAGCTTTTCGTCACAGATAATGGCTTGAAGTGGAATTTTATCAGCCATTGCCAGCTCCAATTCTTTCCACCTAGCTGAGTATCCAGGATCACACCAACATATTAGAGGCCTCAGCTGGGCTGCATAGAAGTACTCTAGCAGGCAGGGGAGCCCCAACCCCCGTATTCCTTTTTAAGTTGTAAGGTTTTATATTTAATTCTCAGCCCTCTACCAATCCACATGTACCTGGATACGAGTTTGTCCCATTCCGTGAACTGATGGGTTGATATTTCTACACGTAATGTTTGGAAGAGGTAGAGCAGTCGAGGCGAAATGTTCATTTTCACAGATTCGACCCTTGAGCTAAAATTCAGGAATGGGATAGTGTTCCATCTCATCACATCCCCTTTTAATTTAGAGTTTAGAGGTCCAAAGTTAATATTAAACAAGTCTGCTAGGTTTTTTGGTAGGTATGCACCCAAATATTTTATTTTGTTAGCGTCCCATTTTAGCTGGTATTTTTGGATGATATCTCTGGCAGGATTGTAGTTAAAAGTAAGAATTTGTGTCTTTGAAACATTAAGTTTATAGCCAGACACAAAACCATATTCCTCTAAACAATTCATCAATTTCGGTAAGGATTGGGTAGGCTGTTCCAAATAAATCAAAATGTCGTCTGCAAATAGCACCAATTTGTGTTCCCTCCCAAAAACTGAAATCCCTTTTATGTCCTCGTTTTCGCAAATCCATTGACTCAAAGGCTCGATGAAGAGAGCAAATAAGAGGGGAGAGACAGTGCATCCCTGCCTGCATCCCCTCTGCAGCATGGATGGTGCAGTAAGGTCCCCATTTACTTTAATTCTGGCTGCAGGTTTGTCGTATAATGTTTGAATCATCTTTATAAAGCCTGCATGGAATCCAAATTTATAAAGTACTTTGTACAGAAATTTCCACCTGACGGCGTCAAACGCCTTTTGGGCATCTAGGCTAATCAGAGCAGATTCAACCTTATTCTCTGTGACATGTCGTATTGTATGCAGTGTCCTAATGTTATCCTGCGTTTGTCTCTGCTTAATAAAGCCAGTTTGGTCAAGGTGGATGAGATCTGGCAGACATGTTTCAAGCCTCCTCGCTATAACAGATGTAAATAGTCGATAATTCACATTTAACACACTTATTGGTCTTAAATTATCACACTCTTCTCTGCTTTACCCTCCTTGGGGATAAGGGAAATTATTGCCTCTCTCCATGACTTAGGCATTTCTTGTTTCTCCAATACCCAAATATAAACCCTCATCAAGGTGGGTGCCAGCTTGGCCCTCAGAACCGTGTACCATTGAAAGGTGAAGCCATCTGCACCAGGGGAGCCCTCTGCCTTTAGTCTTGTAATCGCCAAGTTAATTTCTTTAAGTGTTATCTCACCTCGAAGAATATCATTTTGGGTTTCTGTGACTGATGGTAACTGAATCGAGTTTAGAAAGGTGTTTATCTGGGGGTCGTTATCTGATTGGGGTTGAGAATACAGTTTTTGATAGAAAGCCAGCAGGCAGTGTTGTATTCTCTCGTTTATATTCAGTCACCTTAGTCTCAGGATTCGTTAATTTATAAAGAGCACTATCTGCTTGTTTTTTCTTTAATTTATATGCTAATAATTTAGATGATTTTCCTCCCACTTCCCAATATTTCTGTTTCAGAAAAAAACAGTTTCTTTTGTATTTCTTGCATGTATAAATCGTTGATTTCATTTTTAACAGTTTTAATTTCTTGTTCAACTTTTCGGTCCATATTGTCTTTGTGTTCTCTTTGTAGGTCTTTCAGTTTTGATTGTAGTGTGCTTAATCTTTCTTGTCTTAGTTTTTTCAAACGTGCAGTCCGTGCGATGATGTTTCCCCTCATGACAGCCTTTAATGCATCCCATAGCAGGGGTGGCTCCACCTCCCCCGTCTCATTGAATTCCATGTAGGTTTGAATTTCGTCTTCTAATGCTTCTTTGACCTGCTGGCTATTCAGTATACTTGAGTTCAGCTTCCATAATGTCTGTCTATATTTTTTATTTAAGTTGATAACGAGATAAACAGGACTGTGATCCGAAATGTCAATATTTCCTATATCACACCGAATTATTCTATGTCGTTCAGTATTACACATTAAAAAGTAGTCGATACGTGTGAGTGGGGATGGGAAAAATGGGCATAATCTCTACCTGACGGAAAAAAATGCCTCCACACATCCATAAGTCCCATCTCCTGCATAGCAACATTTATTTTTCTGCTTGTCTTAGTCTGTCCGATACTTGGTCTTGACGAGTCAAGTTTATCATTAAGTTTGATATTAAAATCACCACCGCATATTAAAACCCCTTCTGCGTCTGAGGCCCTAATGTTAAATATTTTCTTGTAAAAGTCCCATTCACTGTTTGGTGGTGCATAAACATTTAGCAGTGTAATCATTGTCCCCGCTAACCTCCCTTTAACCAGTATATATCTCCCTTCCCTATCTTTTTTTTCCAGTATGTGCTCATAGGACACAGTATGTCTTATTAAGATTACTACTCCTCTTTTTTTGCCAGATTTATATGATGATGAATAGACATGTTTAAACCCTTTCAATTTGGATATATCTTGCCCCTTTTTATTGGATTACTGACCCCATTTAAGGATGTAATTTTTATACCTTGCATATTCTGCTTCGTGCCCCTTTCCATCTTGTAGTCTCAGTGTTACACCTTAAAGCTTTTAACCGTTCCTCCACCGCAGCAAAGAACAATAATGAACCAAGAAAAGAACAATTGGTAGGGAACATTACAGTTACAGGTCTGAACCATGACCAGTCTGGCTCTGAGGGGAAACCTTTGTCAAAAGCAAAGGGCCCTCGTTGAGTTTGTAGGCAGATATGTGGAGCAGCTCTCTGCATGGTTTTTTATCCCCCCCAACCCTCTCCACCTTGCTCTCACTTTTTATTACTTATTACTGAGCTTATTTACACGAATGCTATTTCCGGTAATAAAGAGCATAACAAATGACCAATAAATGAAATAAAACTCAAGGCTATTCAAAGCGAAACACCACAGCTATTTCAAGGCTATCACCAGCCCCCCCCCTCCCCTCAGTCACCCGTTGCTGCGTCCTTCTGCAGCGCCTCCACATCCCGGATGAGACTACAGCTGTGTCCCAATTCAGGGTCTGCATCCTTCGGAGGAGGAGGTCCTCCCCGTCAACCAAATGGGACGGTCTAGCCT
>JAPQLA010000022.1:6585144-6601464 GCA_029822935.1 Naso vlamingii
CAGTTAAAAACAGTACCAGAGAGGCCGACCAGGTGCTTCAGTCTGTTTAATAAAATGTGATGGTCTACTGTATCAAAAGCAGCACTAAGATCCAGTAGAACCAAGACTGTCCGTTTGTGGTTATCTAAATTGCACCTGCTGTCATTTAAAATCTTATGACTAAAATATGACTAAAATTAATTTGTATTTTTGTCAAAAGACTATAAATAAAAGTAAATTAAAAAATGCTGTCAAAAACAACACTGAACCGAACGCCATTCTTCTGTTTGTTTTGTTTGTGAAACTTTTATCAGCAAAAGAGACGCGGTCATCGCTTACTGACACGGTGCTGCTGTCCAGAAAACACTTCCTGTCCTGTGGAGCACGCACTTACAGCTACAGCTCCTACTACTATTACTGCTGCCTTTACAAATACTACTAATAAAACAACACCATTACTATTCTGATGACCATTTATACTATTGTTGCTGCCTTGACTAGTATTCCTGCTACTATGGTATTACAACCAAAACTACTACTACTTCGACTGGTACTGCAATGGCTGCTGCTGGCACTGAAGGAAAAGTATTAATTGCTACTAATACCACTTCTAGAACCATGGTTACCGCTGTAAGTGCAGTCAGCAGCACCTCTACTTTACTGTCACTGCAGTGGCACACAAGGTCAGAATTCATTTCTCAAGTTTGATGGCATTCAGCAAGTTTGACGTGAAAGAACCCACAGGTGAACATAAACCTGACAATCAAGTCTCTTTTCTTTTATTCTCCTCTCTCCCCTCCTCCCATCAGCCTCTCTGCTGCTCCCTCCTTCCCTCTCTTTTGGTTAATGGCTCTAATTAAAGGCCAGCTGGGGTTTGCCAGTGCTCAGGACCAGCTGAAATGGAGAAACAATTTTGTCCTTTCATTCATGAAATTACCTCCTGCCACACATACACACACACACACACACACACACACATTTGGCCTGGCACACAGGAGAGACAGACTCATATTTACCTTATTACATTCAGCTCTGGGAGGCAAACTGGCTCAGAAACATTAATCTGTCTCTCTGAGATGATGAACAGATTTATATCCTGGCACTAAGTTAAAAGATCTTCAGTCTGCACAGAAACGGTTCATGTAACAGCACTCACACAAAAGAGGGATTTCATAAATGGAGATAATGTAAATTTCACAACAGATGGTCGTTTGGAAGTTGAGTTGAATTAACTTGAATTACTGTTTAATTACACTAAGTCTATTCTCTGCTTTTCTGTTGTGTATTTCCTGTCCGAGTCCCGCTGTGCTTGGTATCGCAGTTAATTTTGTTATTCTCAGTCAAATTCTGAATAAGTGATTCAATTAACTGACGATGAAAAATCCAAAATATGAAGTAAATAAGTAAATAAATGCTAAACAGGTTCAGTGCAATCTTAAAGGACTGCTTTACCTAAATTAGAATGAATTCATTAAACTACATGTATTCTTTAGGTTTTAAATAAATTATATTCTGATATCAAGCAAGAATTCGTCTGGTCAGTCCTCAAGTTATTTCCAACAGTGACTGTGCCCAGTTAGCTTCCCATGAGGAAACACTGAGAGCTACAGGTGTGGTTCAGGTATGATGACCTGAAAGAGAAGCGACTGTTCTTTGAAAACAACAACGGATGTTAGCATAAATTCCATGTCGGTTTAATGAGAAATCTGCATCAGTTAGCCCACATCAAAATACGGAATATTTCTTCATTGAAACAAGAGCAAAGAACGACACTAAAAGCTGATCTCAGACATGGCCAGCCCATCTCAGCTGAGACCGTGTGAGCATGGGGTGAATGCTCTCCATTTCAGCCCTGTGGAGGACCTCGGTGTCTGGGACTCTGTCCTGCCATTTGATGTTAAGTAGCTTCCTGAGACATATAATATGAAAGTCGTTGAGCTGCTTTGCATACCGGCTGTACACAGTCCAGGTCTCACAGGCATACAGCAGGGAGGGGAGAACAACAGCACAGTAGACTTTGAGTTCAGTCTGTAAACTGAACCATCTGCGCTCCCAGACAGAGGCACGGAGTCCGCAGAAGGCAGCACTTCCACAAGTGAACCTGTACACAACCTCCTTATCAATGTTGCCCAAGCGAGACAGTGTGCTACTGAGGTAGACAAACTTGTCTGCAGCTTGGAGCCTCTCACCATTTATGGTGATGAGGGGTTCAGCGTAGGGGGCTTCAGGAGCTGGTTGGTGCATCACCTCCATTTTTTTAGTGCTGATGGTGAGTCTGAAGTCTGTGCATGCTGTGGCAAAGTTGTTCATGCTCAGTTGCATTTTAAGCTGTTCTAAAGCATTCAAAGCACAGTCGTCTGCAAACAGAAAGTCACTATCAGTGGTTGTCTGCACTTTGGTCTTGGCCTGGTAGAGTTGCTCAGTTTAAACATTTTTCTTTTAACCACAGTATCAGTCACTATTTGTTTAGGACCAACTAGGGGACATTTAAATGTGCACGTTTCATTTATTTATGTATTTATTACAACAGCATGTTGAACTAGAGAAGTTATTTTCTGTTAAGGCCTCTACACATGATCAGCAGTAAAACCACTTTGCGCTGGCTGTCCCATTGTATTTCTATGAAGAGAGCAACAATGCCTGACTAAGCGACACCGCCTCCCTTGGCCATGTGCACCACTCAGATTTGCCCCCCGACCGCTGTGCTCCAGTTAGTTTGCCGCTGACCTTTCAAGGCGTAACCAAGGATATATCAGCTGTGCGCGACCAGAGACGATCTGGAAATGACACATACATGCAGAGGAGGGAGAGAAAGACGGTAGTGACGTAATAACGTTTCATGCACACAAACTTTTTTTTGCCGCTGTATAATTAGCGTGGTAAGTGCAAGAGCCCTCTTAGGAGATAAACTTAAATACATGGCAAACAAACTCTTTTTCCTCCTCTCCCTTTTCTTCCGAGGTGACAGCTGGCGTAGCTGTTGCCTAGCAACAGTGACTGGCTTCAAGCCTCCGCTGTGCCTGCTCTCTGTGCCCTACCTGGTGGTGAGTGAAGAGCAAAGTTCTTATGATGTGAAGGCCACAGATGCGCACATTCAATGCAGCTCTATTTATAGATATGATGTCATGGACAATTAAACGTTTAAACGTGGTAAATAATACAGGTTTAAACGTGTACAGAAAAAAGGCAAAGTACACATCCCTGTGGCCTGGAGTCTTCTCAGGTTAAACAGCTTGCATCCATGCGGTAGCACAAGTCGACCCCTATATTCCAGGAGTGGAAGGCATCTGTCAGCACGGCTGAGAACATCATGTTGAAGAGAGTGGGTGCCAGGATGCAGCCTTGTTTGACTCTGTTTCCTACTTGGAAGGGAATTCACTGTTGTCCTGAATCCGTACCTGCGTTCCATCATGGAATTCATGAACCATGGTGATGAAGGTGTTAGGGCAGCCAAACTTCGACATAATATTCCGCAGGCCCTCAAGGCCCACAGTGTCGAAAGCCTTAGTCAGGTCCACGAAGGTGGAGTATAGGTCAACATTTTGCTCTCAGCACTTTTCTTGGAGTTGGCGAGCGGCAAAGATCATGTCCACTGTACTGCGGCCATGCCTGAATCCACATTGGCTCTCCCGTAGAAGGTCTTGTGATTCAAGATGTCTGTCAGGCGGTTCGGCAGGATTCTGGCCAGGATCTCTCCAGCCACATACCCCGAGATACCCCAGTGGTTGTTACAGTCCAGCCTGTTGCCCTTCCACTTGTACAGGTGGACAATAGAGGCATCTTTGAATTCTTGTGGCAGCTTTCTTTCATTCCACATCATGAAGAATAGGTCAGCCAGCCGGCTGGTCAGAAGTGGGTCACCAGCTGTGTAGATTTCAGCTGGGATGGCACCAGCACCAGGTGCTTTGCCATCTGGAAGTCCTGTTGCTCACAGGCTTCAGTTGGTGTCTCATCAGGGCAGTGTTGACTGGGACCTGGGGGTGGCGTGCAGTGGCTTCATCATTGATAGCTGAGGGGTGGTTGAGGTCACCGTTGAAGTGCTCAGCCCAGCGCTGGAGGATCTTCTCTGTCAGTAAACAGAGTGGTGCCTTCTGCACTGAGGAGGGGGGATGATCCTGACATGGTAGGGCCATAGATAGCCTTGAGAGAGCTGTAAAAGTTCTTGCTGTCATCCCAATCAGCATAGGCCTGGATCTCATCAGCTTTTCTACTTAGCCAGTCATCCTGCATTTGGCGTAGCTCCCATTGGATGGTTGCTTTGATGTTCTTAAGTGCAGACTACTTTGGAGCAGACGTTGGGTCATTGAGGAGGGCTCTGTGGAGACGATGCTTCTCCTGGAGAAGGTCTCTGATGTGGTCGTCACCCCTATCAAACCAGTCCTGGTGCCTGTGAGCTATGGGTCCTACTACTTGTAGGGCAGCAGTGTGGACAGTGTTTCTGTTGGCGGCTTGGTCCTCCTCTATGTTCCCTGATGTTCCAAAGTTCTGCAGCTTGCTGGCAAGCTCTGCGGTCAGGGATTGCTTGACAGAAGCACTGGTGAACCTGGAGACATACAAGGGCTTTTGGAGTTTAAAGCTTTGAGGCCTCCTGAGAGGGTGAATTTTGATGTTAAGCTTCGAGATGAGGAGTCTGTGGTCTGTCCAGCACTCTGCACCACGCACAGCCTTGGTAACCCTGACATCCTGCCTATCCCTTTGCCTTACGATGACATAGTCCAGTAGATGCTGTCATGTCCAAGAAATTTGTATATGTATAGATTTTGTTTTGTCTCTATGTTGTCTTGTGGCTTCCTGTTTTATTTTGAAACCTAACTCTCCTCTTGTTTCAGGTCACTTGTCACTTCCTCCCTTTGTGTGAATTCCTGCCTTTGTGATTGTCTAACTCGTCCCTGATTGGTCTCACCTGTGTTCCCTTACCTCATGTATAAATAGCCCTTGTCTCCCTTTGTCTTGTGCCAGTTCGTCTTGTCCAGTCTGTCTGAAGGTCTTGTCAATGTCCTAGCCCAATTTTCATGAGTCAGGTTTGAGCCAAGTTTGTATTAGTTTTTGATCCTCCTAGTGAGCGTTTTTCTTTATTTGCACTTTCTAGTTTGTGATAATTTTTGATCCTCCTTGTGAGCGTTTTTCTTTGTTTGTACTTTGATCCTCGTTGTGAGTGTTTTTTGTTGTTACTGATTTTTCACCAAGTAAAATTCTTTTGTTTATCCTACAACTGCTTTTGAGTCGTGCATTTGAGTCCACCAGTTTCGTGTCTGAGGTCGCTACAGATGCAAATGTTTAGACCTGGGATGCATCCATGGGGTCCTGTTGTGCTTGGGGAGGCAGAAGACTGAGTTGGTGATCAAGAGCTCATGTGCTGCACAGGTCTCCAGCAGGAGGATGCCATTGCTGTTGCAGGTGCCTATGCCATTTTTGCTGAGAACTCCTTCCCATGACTCATAGTCTGTGCTGACCCTGACATTTAAGTCGCCAAGGATGATGAGCTTGTCTGCCCTGGGTACTGCTGTGACGATAGTGGTCAGGTCCTCATAGAACTTCTCCATCAAGTCATCTGGGTTCATCATCATGGGTGTGTAGGTGCTGATGGGTGTGGCAAAGTGTTTGCCTGGGAGAGGGAGGCATAGAGTTATCAGGCGGTCACTGATGCCTTTGGGAGGTGCAGCCAGTTTGTTAGCGAAGTTGGATTTGATAGCAAAGCCAACTCCTGCCTCACATCGCTCTGCCTTGGTGCAACCTATCCAAAAGACGGTGTAACCAGGATCAACTCTGTCAGCTGTCCTTCTCCTGCTAGACGGGTCTAGTTCAGGGCAGCAATCTGAATGCTGTACGGTCCAGCTCTCTAGCAATCAGGGCAATTCTCCTCTTAGGTCTGTCCAGAAGTGTGCGTACATTTTATGCGCCAACGATGATCAGTGTTACCTTTTTTCGTTTTTCTTGTTTCTTAACGCAGGTGATGGGACTCCTGCCAGCTGCCGCCAGCTGGCCAGGACGGGGGGTGAGGCAGGCAATTCTTCTTTGGGGCACCTTTTCTAGCCCGTTTCTCAGGCCAGGGAGGTAGGCAGTGCATTCCTGAGGAGGGCTGCCTAGTTGTTCAGGAGGCTGCCAATATCCAGTGCTGCCTCAGTCACTAGAAGATTACCCTATGGCCCGAGCTGTGCGAGTTTGTGACTACGGCTTCCAGTGAGGTCCACACCTGCCGCTTCACCGCTCCTCTGTCGCCGTAGAACTTGGATGAGGGGGGTATGTGTGTGAGTCTGAAGTCATGACTTGCACAATGGTTTGGATTTAAGGATGGCGAGACCATGACCAGTCTTCGGCAGACTGCATGGACCGACAAACAGACACACAGACAGACAGACAGACAAACACACAAACAGATGTTGACAGGCAGACAGACGGACAACCTTCCAGATGGTTCTGTGTAATAAACCATCTCTCACTCCAAGATGATGAAATCTGCAGGTTGACCAACTAACTGGCAACCCCTTTAGCACCAGCATGGTCGGGAGTGAGTCTAGAGGCGGAGCTGGAAGACAGTTGTCTCTAGAGGACCTTTAAAGACCTCACAGTCATGGCAGAATGGTTCAGACTTGAGCTTCTGACTTCCTGTGAGAGCCCTGCTGGACTGCAATCAGCCAGGTTCTCGATACACAATGATTTCTGCAGGTTCCACACAAAGACTTTCACAAAGGGGCCGTGAATGTGTTTAAAATGACTGTCAAAGCTGCAGTGGACACAGTGGGTCCTATTCTGACGATCATAGTCTACAACACATGGCACAAGTTCACTTGGGGTGTGTCCAAGTCCTCTTTGCTGTTTAGATGGCTCATAATTTGGATGCGGAGGGACACACATAGGGGATGGATTTAGTCCCCTTATTAATCATTAGTGGTTTTGGGGGGTAACAAGGAAGAAACCAGTGTGTCGTCCTCTGTAAGAGCCAGGTGCGCTTGGACAAGGCGTATTGTTATGTAGATGGCAGAGACAATCTGTCACAGAGGTAAGTGCTTTTGTGCAAATACTGCATTCTGTGAAGATATTGTTGGTCAATAGCATAAACACCTTCTAGTGCCACCAGATAGCAATACACCAACAACACCTCCTTTTAAGACCAACAAACCCATTGACGCACAGATGAGCACAAGCACATTTGCTATTTAGATGACGTGGGCTCTGAGCTTGAAAACAATAACTGCGCCAGTTGGAAAATTGCCACGACGCTTGCACCACGCTGTGCAATGCCTTCGTGTCGGGCAGAAGATTGGTCCCTCTGTGTTTTTAGCGCAGGCACAGACAGTCTCAAAGCTCAAGGCTGTTAGCTCTCACTACGAGCTCTATGGCTGTTCTTGCCACGCTAAGCAGTGTCAACTCTGGCCTGTATCTCCTTACTTCCCTTATCACACATTGCATAGAAAACAGGCCATATCTTCAACATCTGTCGCTTTTTTAAAAATATGCTGAGAGGGAAGGATTAAGCCAAATCTTGGGTAAACTTACACTTTATTTGACAAATCAGAAGGATGGGAGTCGTAATTAACTGTGTAAGAACACAATTCATATTTTGTTTTACACTGCTTTCCACATTAAAAATTTAAGAGCTAACTGTGGAAAAGTGACTTGAAGCAAATGTGGATATATTAGTCAGTTACTGTCCTTCAGCCATCACCGTTGCATGTGTCAGGCTAACCACTAAGAGAGGTGTGAGACACCATGTGCAGCGAGGTGTTAGCCAGAGGAAACACTGGAGACATTCAGTCATATGTTTGAAACTCAGCCTGAAGCTCAAACATGCTTATAGTTAGGGCTGGCTCAGGCTTGCCATGACCAGCCCCTAGTTATGCTGCAATAAGACTTAGGCTGCTGGGGGACTTCCATGACACACTGAGCTCCTCTCTTTCTTCATCTCTCTCCCCATTTATTTATGTTCCATTAGTTTCTGTTACTAACTTGATTCCTTCCCCGGAGTCTTTCTGCTTTGTCATCCTGCAGATTTCCATGGACTGTGGTCGCACATGGATCGCTGATCACAGCTGATCACGCCTTCCACTGAGGCCTTTTATTCACTTACATTAGTCAAACTTTTATCATGGTCATCATCATCATATTAATATTATTATTATTAATTCAGTAATTTGTGTACAGTATTTTTTTTAACTGCATTAGTAAATATTTAAATAAACCTCATTCACCTTTACTTGAAGTTTTGCTCTTGCTGCCCCTTTCTCTGTCTGCTGTTTGGTGCTGACTGGGTTGTGGCTTTTCAGAGCTTTTTCACTGAAATTGAGGTTGATGAGAGTGAATCAAAACAAAGTGTCAAACAGCTGAACCCAAACAGAAGCCACATCACTTTACAGGGAATGTCAAGTGGAGGATAATTTTCTTATTGCAAGTATCATCTTTCACAATAAACAATTATAAAATTACTTTAATGTGAAGTATTTTATTAACACTGTCTGGCAGCTTGACATGCATATTGTATTAGTATAGTAGTAAAAGTGTATATTTGTAGTTAATGTAACCTATTTTTACCATAAAAGGGAACTGTGGTGTCTGAGTGAACAGTGCGGACAGTCATGTTCATTTTCATTGAACAAACAAACTGCACAAACTAAATATGTGATGAATCAAACCTCTGAACGACATCTTGCCTCACTGCTAATGTAAGTCATAACATCATCAATAGTCATTTTAAAAGCTGAGAGCTCAATGCCTCCAATTAAACTTGTGCACAAGATCCTCCTCAAATCATCTGGTTCTTAAAAATTCTCTAAATTTGTTATTTTGTCCGTCATCTCTGACAGTTTTTTTTTTTTTTTCTTTTTAAAAAGTCTGTTAAGATCTGAAAATCCTTCAGTGTGCATGGGGCATTCGACTGTAAGAAGACAACATTTTTCAGAAAGTTTGACTCTGCATTGAGGGTGTAATGAGAGCAGTCGCCTCTGGATGGAGCTCTACTTCAGCCACTGTTACAAAATAATAACACTCTGGACTTTCCTTCCTTTATTATCACTTTCTTGAGTCATTTAGACTCAAGAATGAGCTAAAACTGCAAGTACATGTTGTTAACTTGTTAAGTTGATAAAGTTAACATACGACAAAATATTTCCCGTTTATATGTCTAGAAGACTTTAAACCCTTCTGTCAACCATCCACCAGCTCCTGAGGAAGGTGTCCGTCTCTTCAGCTGCTCTTTGTTTAACAGTGAGTTGGTGTCTTTGAACACTCAGTTCATCATCTCACTGAAACAAAAGTCTGCTGCTCTTTTACATGTGGTTCATGTAGCAGTGAGAAAAAATCAAACAGTAAAATTTCTGTTTCCAAATAAAACCAAACAGTAGCTTAAACAGGCTCAAAGTTCTATTTACTGTGTTTTTTACTATGACCAACATACTGCAAACGTGTGATGTAGAATGATTATAAATGCATCTTGTATCTTAAAAATAGTCATTCAGCTCACTGCAGTTTTAGAGACGTTATCATTAAGTGACCTGACGCAGCAACACACGTGTCTCAACGTTCAGTGCACGTTTTGTTTGTGACATTCTGAAACATCGTGTAACTGAAGCTCGACAAACTACAACAAAGTCATAAATTTACACTGAAAAGATTTTTACAGTTTGCCAACAGTAGCTGATGTTTTTCATGGTAACAGATAAAACCACAGCAGCAAAGACGCCAAGTGTGTTTAAATTCGGAGGGGCACATTTTACGGCTCGTGGATAAAATCTTTGACTTGAAAGAGGAAAAATAATTCTCCCTTCAAAGGTGACCCAGTCTGGCTCTGATCTTGTTTCTAGAGGTTTATATCAGCATGTTTAAAATCATCCAACATTTTGACCGAAGAAGAACAATTTGCACATTAAAAAAAAACTTGACCTGAGGTCTCAGTGTGCACACGTAGACAAATACCAACAGGTTTTACATTAAAGGCCAATAAACATGCAGCTCCAGCGCGGTGATGATGAAATGGAAAATCAAACAGAGTTTTCTTTGGAGCTTCAAGCAGCAGCTCGCACACACACACACACACACACACACAGAGCATCAGGCAGAAAATTTTTCCTCCGTTGCCTCAGATTCAAACACTTTGACACTCGACTCTTTGTCCTGCATTTACAAACTGAGCTGTTTGTTACTTTTTCCAATAAATGAAAAACTTTTTTTTCACTTTCTGCTCCTGTTTGACATGTTTGTTTTTTCACTTGTGAATACTTTCATTCATTCTCTCTCCTCAAACCTTCACATTTACCTGCCAAATGTGCAGCATTGCTCAGACTGAGACCTGCCACTTAGTGTCATTAGATCTGAACCCTGAAGCAACACGACATGTCAGACGAGCCCTTTGTCTTTTCCTTTGGTCCTGTTGGGGGCGTTCACATAATAAGAACATAGTCTATTTGTGGAAAATATAGACAGTAGCATTAAAACCTTACCTTTCTGATCCAGTGGACCCTGTGTCTCCTTCTTCCCCTCAGGACTCCCCCCACAATCTCTGTCCGTCGAGCTGGGACGTCCAGCCCTCTCCTGAGCACAGCGCTCTCCTTGTTCTGTCCTCCTTCCTCCACCAGCTCACACTACATCTTTATTCCAGCCTGGTCACTTAATTCAGGAGATCCCACATCCCAAAATAAGGCAGGCAGCTTAAACCTCCACCCTCCACCGCATCTTTGAGCCAGCCTCCCTGCTGCTTGCTCCTCCTCCACCTCCTCCCTCGGTCTCAGCAAACAGCCCCAGGGCATGAAGCCCCCCGGCTCAGATGTGATCAGAGGTGCTCAGCCAGCAGCTGATGCAGTTTTACAGATTACAGGCTGGGGGCAGATTACAGGTTGCGGGCAGCAGCTAGTCTGGCGTCTCTCTCTGATGCTCTCCATCCCTGCTGTCCACCATGAGCACGGGGTCAAAGGGACGGTGAAGGTGAAGACTGAGGGCTGAGGTGGAGAGTTTGATCTGAACTTTGTCCTCAAGTAGAATTCCTTTTTTTCCTCCTGAAATGAATCATCCAAAGGTTTCTTCATCCCCTCCTCCTGTTTCGTCCTGCAGCATCAACTTATGCACATCTGCTGCCGACTCTAAATTCTTCTCCCCCTTTCCTCCTCTGCAACACTGTCCCGCCCGGCTGGCTGGCAGACTGACACTGCTGAGCGTCTGCTCCACAGCCTCTCTCTCTGTCTCCTTAAAACCCCCTCCCACAGCTCGCTCCCTCTCTCAATGCAGCTAGCAGCAGAGTGCCTCTCACTCCCTCAAAGCATCCTTTATAGGCTTATTTATCCAGCCTCACTCCCTCTCCTCTCCTCTCCCCTCCTCTCCGCCTTTGCTCTGCAGCTGAGCTGCTGACGTCCTGCAGGTTCAACAACCTCGAGCTGGCAGCCTGAGACAAACTGCAGTATGCTTCTGAGAGCCGAAACACAAACACACACACTTCATTTATTTCAGGTAATAAAATGCTCATTTTGGAGAGCAGAATCACAGGAGATCAGGCTAAAATTCCATGAACCTTCGTCTCTAGTCTTCCTCCCACCCTGACTGTGGCACATGGTGAGACAGAGGAATCACTATAATAGACCTGCTCGGCATTTAACGGCTCTGTGGATCAGCACTCCTCCTCCTTCATGTTGTTGACCATATTACAGGCTCTAAGAGACTACAGTAAAAACTAACCACCGATCAACATTTGAAAAGAACTGGTACTGTAAATACCAAGTGTGTAAACTGAAAGGAGGATCTGCTGCAGAAATAGAATATAATAATCATAATTATGTTTTCAGTTATCTGAAAGCAAGAATCATTGTTTTTTCGTTCCCTTAAAATAAATCCTTTATATCCACAAAGGCGACAGATCCTCTTCATGAGTCTGCCATGTTTCTGCTGACACAGCGGCTCTGAGCGAAGACCGCCACAGTCGTCACTTGGACCCAGAGTGGTGACGACAGCAGAAGTTAGCTGGTTGTAATTAGCAACCTCACCACTAGAGACCACTAAATCCTCCACACTGGACCTTTAAACTAGTGGTAGATTATTGTGCTCTCATTCAGTTGGAGGCTTGAATGATGCTAGGGCTGAGAAACACATCAACATCTTTGAGAATCTGTGTAAACGTGTAAAAAGGCCTCATGAGGAGCTAATGACCAAACATCCAAATCTTGCAGATTCATAGTTTCTCGTTTGCCATGTCAGTGTCGTGGACAGGAATCTGTAGTTCCCTCTCTTACATGATGCAAGCAGCACAAAGTACACATGAAACACATGACACAACACAGGAGCGTGTGTTCAGCTAACTGGCTGCTTGAACATCCTGGTGGAAAGTTTGACTGGCAGTCAGCTCTGCTGCTCGTCCTTCATGTGTTTGGTCAGCATTCTTCTTCTTCCCTGCATGAAAATAAAAGAAACTTTGCAAGTAGGTCCAAACAAATCAAACATCCTCGACTGGCACAGTGAGCTCAAAGTCCTGATGGTGGCACCACAGCAACTCACTGGCAGGAATGATGAAGGTCACCAAAAGAACTGTGGACTAATGAAACCGTCTCCTCCCACCCTGTTCATCACAAACGATCCAGACACTTGAAATGTTCATACTTGAGCACGTTTCAGTGTAAACAGGTAAAATCTGCTAAATCTCCCCAAAAGAATCGACAACTATCTGTTTTAAAAACAGTTGCAGAGCGGTTAATTTCAGAATTTATGACTGAATTTGACAGAAAATTCTATCCTCATGTCAAAAATGAGGAGTTTGACAGAAATTTGAAATCTATCTTTACATCGAAGCCTTGTGATGCCAAAGTAATCGTCTGAAGGCGTTGTTTCCTTCTTTGGTTCAGGAGGACCATGAGCAGCACTTTGGATCTGAAGTTAAACGCTGAAGCCCTGCAGAAGCAGACTGAACAAGTCCATGTTTATTTTCAGACTGGGTCATATTTTCTTCATCGAACAGGCTCACACACATTCAAAGGCTGTCTTTAATTTACATAAAATTCCCTGTGAGGTGCACAAATAATGCATTCGACATATGCTCAGGTTTTAATAAACTTCTTATTTTTACAATGAAAGATCTTCCGGCAGCTTGTTCGAGTGAAGAGGTGGCACTAACAGGAACCTCCAGAGGAGACACAGGTGGGATTCAGAGCCAGATTTGGGGGCGGAGCTGGGGAGAGACCTGAATCTGCCACCATGATGAAAGAGCCTACATTTCCACAGCGACACCTTGACTCCACACTGACAGAAACATGTGGATTGCAGACTCGGCTGCAGCTCCTGTTTGCAGGCTGTATGCACACACAGTGAGACACAGTGAAGGTCAAGAAGGCCTCAGACAGAACCTATCGCCCTGTGGATGAAACAAAAGGAGGAATGTTTCATTTGTCCCCATCCGACTGTTTAAACCCCGCTGGATCCCATGTGACCTCATTTACACAGAGCGGTCCGGCTTTTGTCCAGTGTCAATATGAGCTGAGGAAGAAGTCACTGCTGTAACACCGTGCTCCTCGCCAACATGCTGCTACAAACATTGAGATGCAACCACAACTCGGCAAAAATCTGAATTTGTAGTAAGGCCAAAAATCACTCCACCAACCAGGTGAGTTTTTTCAATTTAACCTTTTTTGTTGTTTTTTTAAAAGGTGTTTTCTCCTGCAGTGTTTTCAGGTCTGAGACAGTTTGATGTAATTTTTTTCTTTCTTACAAACAAAATGCAGTATTCACCACATCAGCGTGATCAGACACATTATGGCTCCTCAGTCCACTGTGGAGATAAACAGCTTTCATTTGTAATCGAGTATTTTTTTAATGACAACTTGTCTGGTTCAGGAGTTGTTAGGAAAATTCTCTAACAGCTGCCTGAGAGGTTTTTTTTGTTCACTTTGGGAACCCCGGAGTCAGAATGGTAGGGAAAAAAAAGTCCGAATCACAGCAGCAGAGGCAGAGATACGCCGACTTTTTACAGCCTCTTATTCAAACTGCTGGATCCTGGATTTACCAGAACAGGTTGATAACGATCCTCCAGAGCTACAGACAACATTTTACAACCGTTTGAACAGACTTACTAGTACTTTCAATGACAAGTAAACTGACATTGAGTGAAAGTCAAAAAACTACACGCACATCCCAAAATTCCACATTTGGCATGAGTGCTGGACACAAAAAAGGCACAAATAGAAAGAGAAAATAGTCCGCAACATCAGATGAGCTCCACATAAAGTGCAATCATTTATTTCTGCGTGACGTTTCGAGCCAAGTGGCTCTTCCTCAGACGCTTTATGTGGAGCTCATCTGATGTTGCAGACTATTTTCTCTAGGTAAACTGACATTCACATGTAAAATCATCACATTTCCCTTTAACATTTCAATCCCGCCTTAGTGTAAAGTTTCTTTGTGACTGTTACCAGCAAAATTCATTTGTGAGAATTGTGGAGCAGCCATCAGGTGCAACAGCTGATTTAGAGATGTGATGAAGTCAGTTTGTAGTCTCTGATCTCCCGTTGCTGACTTGGTCTGATTTTTGTCTGATTTATTTCTATATAGACTTTAACCAGAAGGAGGCTCAGCAGGTCCAAGCCTGGTTAGCTTAGCTATGGCCCCGGCTCTCCTCCTCGGGCGATGTACCACTGGCACTGATGTTTGGTTTCGGCTGCTCTGGCTGGGTGGTTGGAAGATTCCCTGGGCAGTGAGAGTCTCCAGATCTGCTGTATTTCATCCAAACTGTGCATTCCCTTCCCAACACTGATGATTCTGCTAATATGTGCCTCAGAAATAAAGATGACAAATAACAAAACAGAAATGCAACAAAGTCACCGCACCCGCATGTGCCGTTGTCATGGTAATGAGCTGCTAAATTTGGCAGTGAATCCTGGGTAAGATAGAGACACTATCTGAAGAAGCTTTATATCACCATCATATTTAAAAAATTAAAATTTATTTTTAACAAATTCATGGGAAATGTTTGTAACACTATTTCTGAAGAGGCTTGTTGATAGAAAAAAATGACTGGGATGGTGTAGACGTGTGCAGGAATGAACTCATGAAATGGGAGCAAAACTAGTTCTGTCTTCAAAAACAACATAAAAAGTCCTTCTCAGGTCCAAACTCTGAGGCTTAATGAAGGTCTTACAGAAACAACATTCTGACATCTAGGGCAGAACAACAATCTTCTTCTCCAGCTTCTGCTCAGGAAAGATAAACCTCCTCATCACGTCATCAAGCTCCTCCAGAGCGAGCTGGGCATGAAGCACGGTGACGTCATCGCGGTCTGAGCGAACGACCCACTTCAGAGCTCGGTACAGGTCCAACATGACATCACTGAGAACCTGGAGAGAGAGAGAGAGAGAGAGACACACACACACACACACACACACACACTCACACATTAATACAGTACAGAAAAAAATCAGAAAGCTGACTGTTAGCAAGAATTTCTCTAAAATTTAGATTTTTAGCAAAACCTGATGTTATCAAAGAAATACTGTGCTGTAAAAAATATTTATATTTTACTGAAAGAACACTTAATACATTTTGAGTTCTTCAACAATTAAAATTTTAACATTTTTCTCCCTTTGAAATAATCTCCTTTGCAACCAGAACACTTTCACAGGACGTCCTTTAGATTTTTGGAGGGCTTTGGTGCTGTGATTGTTGTGGGGAGTTTAGGGGAAACTAAAATTTAAGAAAAATAAGACTTCAAAGTGCTCTGACTGGAGTTTTGTAATAATGAAGAACACATTCACAGGTTGATTCATTTCACATAATTTGGACACAAGGTAATCTGAGACAGGGGACTTTGTAAAACCTGTCAGTAATATTAGCTGCTCCTGCTTCATCATCATAGATGTGAAAAAATGTCCACATGGTTTCAAAGCGGAGACACGATCTTGTTGAAGGAGGAGGTAGCTTACAACACGTCCGGTGCCCAAAGCACATGCTTGGTTAGGTGCGCCACAAGGAGTCTTGTACCGGATGTGTTGGATTTTGTGGCTTTTTAGCCAAAAAATCAAAGTGTTTTGGAAGTATTGAGCCTACAACACAATAAGGAAGACTTGGATTAAACCACACGAAGCTGCTGAGACTTTTGGGTGGACATTTTAAGATGGTTTTGATGTTTTGAATCTGTATGTCCACAGACTGCCAACAAAAGCAGCTAAAGTGAGAGCATCGCATTTTTGTGAAAAACCTGTTTAAAGTGGAGGAATGCTGGAGGGGAAAAATATATTCAATTCAAGACATTTAAGTGAGAGTAATTGATGCACAAAAAATAGCTTTGCTATGAAATATCACTTTGATATTCCAGCTGCATCTCTGATAACTTGAAGTTTCTGCTGTTCAGAGTTTAGGGTTTTATGCTGCTGTTTTAAGACA
>JAPQLA010000022.1:6619448-6634889 GCA_029822935.1 Naso vlamingii
GAGTACCAGGCGGTAAAACAAAATGCTGGGATACTCTCCACAAATGAGCGAGTACTCATTTGTAGAACTGTTTTTATCATTTTATCCACACAACTGTCGGAGCATCCACACAAAATATAATCGTTGTCTTCTCTTGAAAATGATGCTTTGAATCTCATGACAGTTTTTGGTCAATCTCTGTCCTTAGATTTTCATATTCACTTTATACAGTCCCCATCTGTAGTCACCTGCCGGTGCTTCCCCAAGGGCGAGTGGATCAGGGAGCCACAGATGATTCAAGACACTTTTGGCTTTGTTGTCTTGAGACAACTCTTGTGATTTATGAAAGAAAGCCTTTGACAGGCCAGGAGCTGATCTCCTGTTTCTGTTCATGTGATGTAGGAGGATATGACGCAATCCAAACACTGAAGGGAGTGACAAGCAGGGAGGCATCAGGTGCCCTTTTTGTAGTCTGTGGTATGACTCTGCCGGGTATCGAAGGCCACAGAGCTGCTGTTGTGATGTGGCTCCATGTAAATAAATATGCTCGACCTGACCGTTGATGGCAGTTCCTCACTGACAGATTTGACTGACCCATACTGATTTTACATTTGAAATTTTTACAGTTTAGATTTAAAGCACCACGTGGCCTGCTGATTCGCTGAGCTCCTCCTCGCCCACTTTTGTACCCTCTCTTCTTTTCTCTGTATCTCACAAACAATGAGCCACTTGTGTGGGATGGCTGAGTGACAGTAAGAAGAGCATAAGTGATTTAAGCTGTATATCATGTTGATACTGCTGAACTCAGCCATGTACAGCATCTGTGCCTCCTACCAAACCAAAAGAAGTTTCATTTGGTCCAAACTGGTCTTCCATCAAGACGGATTACATTCAGTTATTGAGCAGTTTTAGGTGCTAAATTTATCTGCTAAAGCAATTCCTCCAGTCTGACACGTCGTCAGACATGCACTTGTGAAGAGTCACAAAAGAAATCCAGACCCTGAGAAGGAGTACAGAGTTACACCGAGTTCACTCAGTGAAGGGCAGTTTGCACTCGGTTCATTAGACGATTGCTGCTTTGTGTTTGACCTCATCTCCATGTTCCTGTGTGTGCAGGTTTCAGAACAGAAGGTTTACCTCCACCTGTTTGGAGGGGCGGAGAGTCAGAAGCCTTGGACAGACTCAGTAAACATCTTGACAAAAAGGTAAACAAGAAGCTGACGTTAAACCCCGTCACTCTTCTAATCCATAACTTTTCTGTTTGCCCTTGTTGTTCAGTGGCTGCTAGGCTTTATTCACTGGTTTTGTGTCTGTGTGGTTTACTGTAAATCCTTTGAATTAAAGCGGGTTTTTAAGAAAAAGTCAAATGAAAACCTCACACAGGAAGAACAAATTAAACCACTTCAGTGGCACCACATCATTGTCTGAACATAAATGTTTCTTTATTTACTGATAGTTCCAATCTCTAAAAGGGCAGATTGACTGATACATAGTACTTTGCTCATCTTTCCACGGCTTAAAGCACTTTACAGCACAAGTCAGCATTCTCACACACACACACACACACACACACACACACACACACACACACTAACAGCAGGCAGCTTCTCTACAAAGAGCCAGCCTGCTCCTCAGGAACTCTCACACACACACATTCACACACTGATGGATCAGCCATCAGGAGCAGTTTGGGGTTCAGTCCAAGGACACTCGGACACCCTGCGTGGAGGAGTTGGGGATCGAACCACCGACCCTCTGATAAGTAGATGACTCACATTGCCTCCTGGGCCACAGCTGCTCCAGTCTTCTGTTCTGGACTCTTTTTTTTTTTTTACAGTGTGAAGCAGTTTTGTTTTGTTGTGTTTTGTTTTACATGTCAGCTGAGTGTCCTCACTGTGTGTGTGTGTGTGTGTGTGTGTGTGTGTGTGTGTGTGTGTGTGTGTGTGTGTGTGTGTGTGTAGGTGTGGGTGGCCAACTTTGAGCACCCTCGGGTCAACACATGCGCTCTGTATGCTAGTCCTACCGGCCTCAGCCCTTACCTGCGCTTCGGTTGTCTGTCCTGTAAGGTGTTGTACTACAACCTCAGAGAGCTCTACATGAAGGTACTGTTCACACCTGCCACCCAGCCTCAGACATGAACACACACCTGTTTGCTCCTTTTTTCCGACAGGTGTAAGAATTCATTTCTCTCTATGATCGTTGCAGCTTTGTTTTTTTTAGCAGTTGTCTGTCTTTCTGTCCCTCTGTCCCTCAGCTGCGTAAGCGCTGCACTCCTCCTCTGTCCCTGTTTGGCCAGTTGTTATGGAGGGAGTTCTTCTACACAGCTGCCACCAACAACCCAAACTTTGACCGCATGGAGGGAAACCCCATCTGTGTGCAGGTGGGCCTTTGCATCATTTAGTTCGACAGAAGAGCTTCAGTTCACCACCACCAAAGTAGAACCTAGTGAACAATCTTTATTTTACAAATTTATTTCATTTCTTAAAGTTGGTTTCAAAAATAACACTCGCCGATGCCACTCTTCCTGTTCGCCAAATATATCTGGAAAAAGCTTTCCGCCACACTGACAGGTAAATGTTGGGACTTTAATAGTCATATATTAAAAACTAATGGCCGCAAAGATTCTTTAACACTGGAAAGTTTCCATGTTTTATTTGCTCTTTGGCAATGCATCGGCCAGTGTCTGGCATTACTTTCTTGTAGCATTTTTTAGTTATTAGATATTAAGTTAATAACAATATGCCATTCATATGTACCTGGACAGACGGATTCCCCTGGGCCAGTGAGTTGAAAAGTGAATTGTGGACATTCACAACACGCTGGCCTGTAGATAATATCGCAACAGTTTTCTCACGTAGAAGTGTTTATGAGTCAGTTGTTCAAATAGACATTTTAGATAACACATTGTTTGGATAGTCTACAGATGGATTATAGGACTACTTGTAACATTTCAACATTAATGAAGTAAAAAGATAAAAGTCAGTATATTTGTGAAGACATTTACACTTAACTGTTAAAATTAATCTCTTTTACTAATCTACCATAGAGCACTGAAACTGTCCTATCAAACCTATGAAAATAATAATTGTGACAATAATAGAACTGTTGGCTGTAGTATTGACTAAAGCAAACACATGCAGATGTTGAATTACTGATGACTTAATTTGTAGTTCAGTTCAGGAAAGAGCTGGAATAAAACCAGAGTCGTGTATCACACATAAACATAAAACCAGAAACCAGTGATGGATTTTTGGAGCAAAGTCAGCAGAGTTACAAAGAAGAGACGAAGGATTTTTCTGTCTGTAGGAGAAAACAGAATGTACAGGTTCGATCTCTCTCCTGTGCCTCACCTGTCACATCTCCAGATCCCATGGGACCAGAATCCAGAGGCACTGGCCAAGTGGGCCGAGGGTCGGACTGGTTTTCCCTGGATTGATGCCATCATGACCCAGCTCAGGCAGGAAGGCTGGATCCACCACCTCGCCCGACATGCCGTGGCTTGTTTTCTCACAAGGGGAGACCTGTGGATCAGCTGGGAGAGCGGCATGAAGGTGGGACAGAACATTTCTGAATTTAATAGTGGAGGCATCTACCTGGTGATGACAGGTTCACACGTACACTGCAGGACAGATGGAGAGTTACCGTCATGGTTTGTCAGCTTGCTGTGTTTGTGCTTGTGCAGGTGTTTGAGGAGCTGCTGCTGGATGCAGACTGGAGTGTCAATGCTGGTAGCTGGATGTGGCTGTCCTGTAGTGCCTTCTTCCAGCAGTTCTTCCACTGTTACTGTCCTGTGGGCTTCGGAAGGAGAACTGATCCTTCGGGAGACTACATCAGGTAGACCTTATCCTGGTACTCCTGCAGTATTTATTACCATTTTACATCATTTTCCATGTTAAGTCTTTGCAAACTCTGGGATGTTTCCACAGCGTAATTTGACTGGATATGCCTGTAAATACCAAAAGCAAGGAGAATTCATGTTAAAAGTATTTGAATTTGTCTTTTGAAATTTCCTACAGGCGTTACATCCCCATTTTGAAAGACTACCCAAACCGGTACATCTACGAGCCGTGGAACGCTCCGGAGTCAGTCCAGAAAGCAGCCAACTGTGTGGTGGGAGTGGATTACCCCAAACCGATGATCAACCACGCCGAGGGCAGCAGGCTCAACATTGAGAGAATGAAACAAGTTTACCAGCAGCTCTCCCATTACAGAGGACTCAGTAAGTTCACTAAGAAGAAAGGCCTGTGCCTGACTAACTTCATCACATAGTTCTTGTAAAAGGACAACGTGTAGAATCTACTACAGGAGTGCAAACCTTTTTCCCCAAATTCGCCATGTCTGCCTCAAAACAGGTCACACATGTAAACTGTGAGGATCAGCAACAACAAAAAAATCTGTGTGTTTGTAGTGATAGCACAAAAACATTTTCTGTCACAACATAAATATACGTCAGCCTGTGCTTTTTTTTTTCTTCAGGGTTGTGAAGGTGCAGGGACTAAACTTCCTCATTATTAAACCAAATTTCTCTTGATGTAGCAGATACAGAGTCAGACGGTTGGTCAGTGAGTCGGTCTGTTGGTCGTTATCGAAGTCTCACTGGTAAACATGTTGTGCATATAATGCAAACGAGAACTTATTGAAGCTTGAATCATTTGGCGCGTTGATCAGTGACCCTGCATGTGTGTATTCACTACAAACGGATGGCTGATGCTGGTTTAGGTCAAAAACTCCTCTGTAACAGATGATTATTTATACATTCAAAGAAATAAAATGCAATTCAGTTTACATATTTCACTCAGTTTTGCTTTGTAACCTTCATGCTGAATAAATGAACAAATAAATCAGAAGTTTGCCTTTAAATTCTCCTCACATGCTGCCGAAGCTCAGCATCATATTGCTGACAGAGATGTTCTTCCTCTGGCTGCATCTTTGACCTACTTATTTATCTCTTACCACCTTTACATTGAAGACATCAGTGCCTCCGTGTGTTGGTGAAGAGTCTAAGTCATCATTTTGTAATTTTTATTAATTTCCACCATAAAATCAGGAATACATAACAATATGAAAATAAAACAAAAAAGAAGGCGCCAGAGATGTTTGAAACCCGGAGGGGCCTGTGAGAGTACTTCACCACAAAACCATATAACACAATAACACAAGGATACTGTGTATACAGTATAAGGGAATAAGGGAATCAACAGTGAACAAACTAGATCATGGTATGGCCTGCACGCCTCAAAAAGATCGGGGGGGGGGGTCTGAGCTTTAGACTGTTAGCTTTCAAAAACCAGCTGGAAAAACCAAACTGTAACATTCACCTTATCTTCCCTCTGTGAAATGTCAACATAATGTTCTTGCAGACACCAAAAACTCTCAGTCTGCTCTCAGTCTGACACTTGCCACCCTTGTGTGCCAGCTTAGATCTTTATGGACCCCTAAATATTTGTATGTGACGTTACGACCAACAGAGCCCTGCTCTTCGTTCGTGTCAGGGTCCATCAGTACCTCGACAGTTCTGCATGTATAATGTGCTGTTGATGCTCATCACACCAGTCTGTAAAACTGTCCGTGCGTGTGTGTGTGTGTGTGTGTGTGTGTGTGTGTGTGTGTGTGTGTGTGTGTGTGTGTGTGTGTCTCTCAGGTCTACTAGCATCAGTACCAACAATCCAAGAGGAGGCAGAGCCACCAATGACCGATGAGTCTCAGACCAGCAGTGGTGCTGGTAGGACGAAACACCAAATCAACACTTTAGTTTTCGATCAACATGTCTGAAGTATTAATTCTGTGTAGGTGCATGTTTTTGCACTACAGGTTCATTTCTTTACTCATGTTTCCTAGAGTCTCCTCCAAGATGTCCTGCTGACAGTGACGTTGCTGGCTGCTTTGTAACTCCTGACTCATCCACAGTGTGTGTGTCATCCACCTATGTTTCACGTCCAGTCCTTCAGAACGCAGCGGACAGTTACCCATCACAGACACCCTGCACCTCCTCAGGCTCACACAAACAATCCTCAGAAGCTCCTCCCTGTCCAGCCCAGAGCCCCTTGTCAAGGTCCAAACCCTCCTCCCCTTCCTCTTCATGTCTCACCTTATCCCCTTCCCCCAGTCCAAGCCCAACTCAGACCTCCTCTCTGGGGCAGAGAAGGAAAGGCCCCGCCCGCAAGGGCTGGCGCAGCCAAAGACCAAGAGGGCGACAGAACTGCACTCCAGCAGCCAGGGAGGGAGACAGAGGATTGGAGGAGGAGGAGAGGGAGGAAGCAAGAGGGGAAGAGTGGATGAAGGAGAACGATGAGCAGGATGAGGAAAGAATGGAGGAGGAGACTTATGGAGAGACAGCAGTACACTTGCAGTGATACGAGGTAGACTTCAAAATATCTTTATTTATATTACAAATGTAGAAGAACAGATGAGCATGAAGTCTGGGGGCAGGATTAAACAGCTGGTCTGGCTCTGTGTCGAACCTGGAAGGCTCCCTAAGTAACAAACAAGTTGTGATAAAAATTTACAAGACTGTTGCTGTTGCACACAAACAGAGTGCAGCACAGTAAAGTGCATGTAGGAGGTCCGAGCAACAACTTCTGTTTAGTTTCATAGATTGGTCAACATCACCACTTGTGCTAGATGCCATTTTTTAGACACTGGTTTGTGTAAATTCCACCATGAACCGAAAAATTTGGTCTACAGCTACAACCCAAAACCAAACTTAGTTTTAGGACACAGCAAGAAGTCACAGGGGGACAAATATGTTGAGCAGCGAGGTTGGGGAGCAACAGCTGTGTTGCTGGGCAAGAAACTCGCACGTTTCCAAAGCGCTTGAGGTGCTCGACTCCAGCGTATTGTCATGCTAAAGAGCCCAGTTGCTGAGTTGCCATACGTTCACATGTTGTTAGAAAAAGTTGATTTATTGTGTCAGTCCGACTGCTGCCCTTTTCACACCAAAATTAGCATGTAGATGCAGGTTTTTAAATGCAGGTAAACTCACTAAAAATAGGCAACTGATGACTTTCACAGTGCCAGCAGACCCACGTCTGATGGTGAGTTTGCTTTTTTTCCTTCTTCTGGTGCATCATGTCATCCAGGCACGGCCCAGGATTTCAATTTTTGATGGACTTTACAATGACAGAAGTTAGCACTAACAGACAGAGCTGAAGATGATTCGTGCCTGACTTGTGGTCTCTGTAATTCCCAAAAGCAACGACAAGCTATTAAATTGAGACAAGTTAATAAATCGACAGCGCAGCACCGCTCTTTCTCTCGATAAAAGTCAGCCTCACTTACCCAGCCACTGCTCTCTGCCTGCAGTCAATTTTAACAAATTATAATCCAGCAGATCATCCAGCGCACAGATCTCTGTAGCTGTGGGCAGAGGAGTGCAGCGCACACAGGTTATTTTGTGACACAACAGTTTTTAGCGCTCGTGACTCATATTCCACTCTGCAGTCGTTTGTTACATCACTTCTACACTGATGTAAAGACGATTTGAGCTCCTCCATTTTCATACAGCCTGTGAGAGAAATGAACGTACTGTGGAGCGTTTCCACCCAGATCCGACCTTTGCAAAGCATGACACCCAGATTAATCTCTGATACATCTGCATTTGTCATTGGTCAGAGTTAATATTAAAGTTGACAGGCATTTGTCTCACACATCAGCACACTCTTTCATCCAAGTTAGACACGACTGTCTTACTCATTCTGCAGGAAGGGACAGAAATCAGAAGCACAGCGAATAAAGTAAAATCAGTAGGGATTTTATCGTGTACAGAGTTCGGTCGACTTTGCACAGGTGTAAAAACTAAAAGCACGGAGACGGGATGATCACTGTGTGTTGCCGATGTTAATGGTTAGAATTTAGTGAGTGTAAATGATAAAAGGCAGAAAATATAGCCAATAACGCTAATTGTAAATTATGTAAAGCTATAGTATTATTGACCTGTGCACCCACTTGTGCAGCCGTAGGTTGCAGAGAGTCATCCACTGAAACATGTCAGGGTATAAAAATGTTAGCATACTTTCAGTGGGCCTTTGAGTTACAAGGGCACAATGTCGTGACGTGCCGACGTTGATGCCCACTTCATCACACAAATTAGCGTGTTCACCTTAGTCTGACGTTCACATCAGTGCCGGAGGTGAAGTTGATAAATACCTGTGTCTACTGCAGAGCCATTTGACTACGGAGCGAATGCCGATTGGACACATTTCCACTGCAAACAAAAGCCAGATGTTCCCCGACTTCTTAATGTGATCTGTGTCCATTGTACAGTAATGTCTGTGTTATGTTTTCTTCATCATTTTTAGCTAGCAGTCAACACCTTGCCCAGGGACTACAGTTGAAAATTAGCTATGAAGCTAAAACTGGCGCATATACAGAAATGTTAATTAATGTGCACTGTCCTTGTACAAATAAACGAAATAAATAAAAATAAATAAAATAAATGTTAGCAGGGTTTAGTGGGTTTTTTGGCCAGTGTGAAAGGGGTATAAAACTGAACTTGTAAAATACATGTAAACATGTTAGTTGGACTGAAATCGTACTAAGAGAAATTTCTCAAAGTCAGACCAACACGCCTCGATCATGCAGTGGGGGATGGATTTACGCTTGCATGTAAGAAAATGCCTCAACTGGACTTGGACTGGCCTCAGCGTTCTGTGAATGATTGATAGTCCCCGTGACAGCCTTTGACCTGGAACTCGAACAACATAAATTTGTAGAAGAAAGCCAGGAAGAAATTCAAAAAAACCATAAGCACAAGGGGAAGAGTGCACCTCATTTGTACCAGAAGTAAAGCATAGATACGAAGCGTACAGTGCCGTGAAGTTGTCCATGTTTTCACTGTTCGACAAGGATTCTGCTAGCCGTTTGCTAATTTGTTGTTAGCTTGTTTAGCTAACCGGAAGAGGGCCCAATAGCATCCAGCTGAACGGGGCATATCGCCGCCTACTGCAGCGAAGTTGGACATAGGTGTGTTTCCTATTACATGGTACCGGCTCTGCTCTGCACCTCTCTTCTCACCTTTGGTATCCAGTACTCTTCTGGGGGTCGTTTTCCATTACAAGATAGTACTCATTATAGTACCGCCTCCTGATAGGTCACCGATCAGTGGTCTGCAGTGTTTCACGTCACCTTTTAGTACCTGCTCGGCTTTTTTGGAATCTCGACGTGGAAGATAGCAAAACAGTAGGTACCAGGTACTTTTACATAATGGAAAAAAGGTGAGTAGAGTAGAGCTAGTACCATGTGATGCAAAAGTGACTTAAGCCGTCAATAAATCGATTCTCCCTCGGCGCTTGTGTACTGCAACAAGGACAGTAGTCCATTTAAATGGCCTAATCGTGCTTTACCCACAGCTCCACGTAACTGTGCATGTAAACGTAGTGACGGTTCAGTTTGTGCTGAATCTTTTCTCTCCGACAAGAAACCTTATGAGTGTCAAAGAAAGCACCAGCATGCTCCTGGTTGTGCCTCTGACCTGACGCTCCGTCTTCGGTCTTGGAGACTTGGAGGCTTTTCCTCTGAAGACTGTTGTTTGGTCTCTGGGTTTAGCTGTAGACACTGCTTTTGTCGGCCATGATGATAATCAACATTATGGGTTTGCTCAAGTTGTTGCTTGCCTAATGAAAACTAGCTTTAAGTCAAGTGAATAAAAACTCTGAAGTATATCGAGGAGGTCAGGGGGATAGATGACTGCAACATTACATGCAGTGTTTTCCTTTGATTGTCAGTGATCAATAACCTTGATTTTCAGAGATGCATTGTTTTCTCCTCCGGCTTCTCTTTCAGATGAAGTTTAAAGAACAGCCCTTAAACATCCATCCCGGACAGCCGGACTCCTGAGGACTTATACAAGACACAGGGCTCTGGATGTGTGGACAACAGATAAAAACAGAAGCATGCTTACAACACAAGTGGAAGCAGTGCAAAAGCATTTTACTCACACTTACTCATAAAAATATGTAAAGCTAAAAGTAACAATTTTGACATCTTAGAACAGAACCAACGCAGAATTACTGTAAATAATTCAAAACAGTTTTTATCTGAGCAAGTGGGTGTGAAAGCCTAAAATGTGTTAAATCTGAGTAATGAGTAATCTTCTCTTGTACAGTTCCAATTCTGAGACACACACGGCTAAAAGTAGCAACATAATGTACACAACATATTCTCAGTGAACCTGTACAGTAATGTGGCTGTCAGCGGTCGTTCCTCTCCGCTTGTCCTTGCTTCCCACACGAGACCGCGCCGGAGCTTGAAGATTCCCCGCTGAAACACCGCCCTGTCTGTTAACCAAACTCTCTGCGCTCTGTTGTGTTTATCATTTAACAAAGCAGTGTATTTTGACCTTTTGCAGTAATCTTTTGCAAAATTGTGGTTTATGAAATTTAATAAGCTGTGGGTGGCAACAGAGTCCCAGAGATGATTGACTGTAAACCGCCTTTCAGAGACGTGGCTTGACCCAAAACAGACCATTCTTCTTTTCTAGAGGCAGACACAACTACTGTCAGAGCTTCAGACATGAAACACATTAGACTTCACATTAGGATGTAGCGCCCTCCAGTGTACATTTCTGAACATTTTTGGTGTCCTTGACCAGGGACTCCTTTGCGTTCAGATAGGATAACACTGATCTGACCACTAGGCCAAAGGTAAATGGAGGTATTTCTGTTCAGGTGTCCTGATGATTTTGTTCCAGACGTTCTCCTAATTTTCCTCATAACAACAACAACAAAAAAAAAATCAAAAGACATGATTAAAACTCTACCATTTGAATATGTAATTGTCAGATGTGTTAGATGTGTGATTGTTTTGTAAAATATCTGATATTTTTGCAAGCAGCAGTGAAGATGTGAATTGATGAAGGGGACAAAATGTTTTTAAAGTCCACCTTCCCAAGCCATGAATCCCCCGTCTGTCTGGGAGGGACACACATCTCTGAGGGTTTAGCACGTTTGTTCATTAACAGTTCAGATTAACAGGTTTGGCAAAGATCCCCTGCACAGCTTTAATTTGAAAAAAATAAAAAACAAAACATGGACAAGTTTTTGCATTTGCCATTCATTTTCTGTGGCAATTGAAATTTCAGGTTGTGTGAAATTTCTGTAGAGAGGAAAAATTGGCCTGTTGTCTCCCTTCAAAGTGACCGTACAAGAAATGTGTAAAACAATAACGTGTGTGTTTCACTGCTGCTCTGATGAAGGGGGTTTCACAAAGGCTTGTCTCTAGTTTCTGCCTAGATGTTCTGGATGTTTCTTACTATACTTTAACAAGATGATTGTTTTAATAGACTGATTATTCTGTAAAATGTCACATAATTGTAAAATCTTCCCATCATTTCTCTGAGGTGTCTTTAAGCCCCCCTAAAAGAAGAGACCATGTGTTAAGTCTCACAATGGAAAGCTAGAACCAGCAAAGTTGTTTGGCAAATTAATTTTTATTGTCAATCAGCTGGTTGATTAATAAACTAATTGTTTTAGCAAAAACATTTTAAGTACACTGCAGTTTAATTTCTAGATCCCTGAAATACTTTTAAAACTTGAACAAATGGACTCTTGATGGCACTAAATTGACTAACAGTTTAATTTGAGTCAGAGCAACTTTAGTCTAGATGGATCCACGTTTTTTTTTTTCAAGTGGAAGTCATTGTGGCCACGTCTTCATCACCACTTGGTTTGAACCTCCTCTGCAATCGTAACCTCGTGCAAAATAGAAAGAAATCGTAGTAACGGTTGACTTTATGAAATTCCCTCTGTGTTGCCTGGGTGGTCGAAGTTTTCCCAAAAGAGGATTCATAGATTGTTGGATGACAAAACAAATGCAGGTGGGTTGCTGTTGATGTGAAAGACAAGTGGGATCTGTAAAGATTGAATTGTGAAATGTACAAGGACAAATCAGCCCTTGGAAACTCTTAACTCCGCCTCTCAGCACTAAACTGACCTCACGGCAGGTCAAAGGAAGTTAGCAGAGCCCACTTATTCTGCACACAACACAAGCCCTGATCAGACTCGTGTGTTTGGTTGTACATTCCAGCTAACAACAGCATGATACTGTGCAGGGCCGGAGGGCTGTTTGACAACTCTGGGCACCGTGGATATTTATTTGTTTTGTACTGTACAAAAAGAGTTTATTTTCATTAAAATTTGCTGAAGGAATTGTGATTTAAATCGGAGTGTATGGTGTAATTTGTGTTTGTTATACCTGAGAAGACATTTATCATTTAAAATGAATTTATGTTTCTGTTTTCCTGAATCCAAGCCGATGATTCAGAAAATCTGTTCATGGTTCTCAGGGTGTGGAATTATTCCTACTGTATGGAGTCCCTTTATATCAACTCACAGTGAGTCGGCACATCTCCCCAGGTGACAGCAAGCAAGTGAGATTAGTAGTTGATGTTATGTAGATAAACCTCTGGCTTGGGATGCAGATGTAGTGTAGCGGATAAAGTTTGTTCTAGAGAGAAAGTGAATCTCAATTTGAGTATCAGCCCCTTTCAAGCACTGAGGGAGAGGCTGATGATGAAGAGCAACATGGAGATGGCCTGCTCTCTGTTGGACAGGTAGGTGACAAACACCGGCGGTTAGCTTGTGCTAGTTTGATAAACTATCAACTTTTCAATCAAAACAAATGTAGTATTCCTATGTAGCTTGCTGTATAGGTACGAGCAGTATAAGTACGTAGACTCACAAGTCAGTCTCAAGACACTTCGTTGAACTAGATGACGTGCCCCCGGCTTTCTTTGCTTGACTGGGTGGAGACAATTACAGAGTTTAAAGAAACGCTTACATTGCAGAACCAATCCTGAGTCTTAAGGTGGTCCTTTATATTGGGGCGGTGACTTGCTGAAGTCTTGTGCTTGTAAACGCTGTCCGACCAGCAACACTGTGGGATGGCTCAGTCGCACTCACCGAAGAAAACTGTTTGTTGATGTTTTATCATGTTTGCTGACATCAAGTCACAGATGGCGGACCAGGCTTGATAGATCAAACTTTCCCGTAACCAGTGAGTGAACAAGCCAACACGTCTTTCTTGTCCTGGGTTAAAAGTTTTAAACAAAGTCGCAGTAAATCCTTAATTGCACCAATCTTGTGGACTGAGCACACATTTAATAAAACAGAATCAAATCATCTAACATTGCTAAAAGTTCTCTCCGTGATACAAAGTGACTCGCTGTATCTCTAGTCTGTTTCCCCACAGAGGAGAAAAGGAAGGCGTCTCCTTTTCAAAAATGTAAGGGGTGTTGCTTTGTTAGCAGCAGTTCTCTGTAACCCTGTAACTGCCTTGCATTTTGACGTCCCCAGACAATCAGTAGTTGGAGATCTCCGATTGTCAGGTATCGCAAGACTAAGAAGTACGTGCTGTGATACTTATGGTAGTGTTGAGCTCAGGAGGAGGGGCCTAATTTAAATGTTGTGTTTGCCAGCCGCAAGAAACCAATGCTGCTGACTCTGACTTCAAGAAAAATATTCCCTTTGGTCAATTTTAATGCTTGAGGCACGTTTGTGAAACTGACCTTTGATTTGCAATGTCAAGGATGCTTACACAAAAGCCCCGTCTACTTCTGGAGCTAAACTCTTAAATAAAAGAAAAGAATATCCTCAGGACAAGAGCAGGTTTACTTTGTTACAAGATACAGCTCGTTAACAAACCCTATAAAGAGAATAAAACACAAATCGTTAAAAGTGACCCTGCCCTCAGGGGAGTCTTTCCTGTCCCTCCTAAGCTCAGCTTTAGGAGAACACCTACACCATAGGATGTTTTAGTGCCTATTTACCTCTGTCTTCAACAACAACAAAAAAACAAAGAAACAAACAAAGGCTTTATACACCTTAAGAGGTACTTATAAATGTGGCTTCTTTAACCACTGTGCTGACATAAAGGAATGTAAGCAATTCAGTGATTTTAAGACTCAGAAGGTGTATGACATCAGAGCATTTATGTAACACTATATTTGTTTTGTACAGCTTATTGTGCACCTGTGTTTGCTGGTAGTTTTTGAACTCAATATGCCCTCAGAGCAGCACGGCTGGGTTAGCCTGTGGCTAAACACAGTAATCCAGACAGCCTCATGGCTGAGGGTGTAGAAACCATCACAAAGAACATTTGTGGTGGTGATCAAATGAAGTTCTTACTACAGAGAGAAACATTCTTTACATACCACGTGAGGACCACAGTGTTTCCCGGCTAAGTGAGGACATTCATTTTGGCCCTTTTCTGTTTCTGCATTAGATGTGGTACCCATAGTTTTGTTGACTACATATTAGAATTGTTATGTGTTCTCTTCCATATTTGCCATACACTCAGTGGTCAGACTCTGTATTTGTTACCTGTGTGTTCACCTGTTTCCTGCCCAGGTGTGTGTAATTATCTGTTGTCATTATGAAGGGGAAACTGTGTGCTGAGAGTTACACCCTGGAGAAGGACAGCCGTCGTGGTGCTGCTATGCGTGGGTATCTACTCAGCTCTTTTTAACATGTATTATCTATATTTACAACAGTCTCTTGTATGAATAAGGAATCTTCATGAAGGAATATTGCCTTTTTGCTTGGAAGAGTGCCTTGATTTTTTTTCCTTTTTTTTATACATGAAACTGGAACTGTCCCTTTTTTTTGGTCTATAGACAATAAGACTGGATATTTTAAGGACACAAACTGGAAATGTCACTGGTTTTCATTTCAGAAATCTGGTCACTTAAGATTGACTGACTGGTTCTTGGTAGAGTGGTTGGGAAGTTGAAAGAATGACTAATTGACTGGCTGGGTTTGACTTTATGACTAACTGATTTATTGGTTCACTGGGCAAAAGTTGACAGTCGTCATTGGCAGTTGAATGGACTGCCAGTGCCTGGCTGACAGACTGACTTTGACAGGTGATCTTAGTTAACTGGCTGACAGACTAACTGGCTGATGGGGCTTGTTGACTGACTGACTGACACTTAAATTAGTTTGCTGGCCATTTAACTAGCTGTCTTAATGGCTGAATGTTTTATTGTTCACTGATGTGAAAGAACTGATTTTGTATTTTGTTGCAACACCTGATTTGGTCTCAATGATCCTTCAGCTGGATAACTAGCTGTGATCTGTTTCCTGAATAGTTTGTTGGCTGGCCTTTCAACTGAAGGGGGTTTGTGGACTGACTGAATGACTGGTTAGTTAACTAAATCGATAAACGACTCATTTGCTAGCTTACTCATTTTTGCTGACTAACCGACTGATTTGAATACATTGCTAAACAACTCGTTTGTTGGCTGGTTTGTGGACCGAAAAAATGATTGGCTAGCTGAGTGTCCTGTCCGTTAAAGGATTGGTTAGCTGGCTTCAGGACTGATTAGTTGGTGGTTAAATGGTTAAATGACCATTAAATGACTGGTTTGCTGGCTGCTTTCTTAGCTGACTGTTTCTTCATGGGATCACTGTTACTGTTTAATCTTATTTGACCAGATTACACACACACACACACACACACACACACACA
>JAPQLA010000022.1:6764031-6774477 GCA_029822935.1 Naso vlamingii
GGTTTTGGTTAAGGTTAGGGTAAGGGTTAAGGTTAGGCATTCAGTTTTTATGGTTAAGGTTAGGGTTAGGGGCTAGGGAATGCATTATGTCAATGAGTATCCTCACAAGTATAGCAGTACAGACTTGTGTGTGTGTGTGTGAGAGAGAGAGGATAGGTCATGCTTGATATATGAAACTTTTCCCTTAGCTGATGGGCAAACATGAAAGAACGTCCCTGTTAGACAGCAAATGTTGGAAACACATTCTTGGTATTTCTTTACAGCTGAAAGAACCGAGCAGGCTGCCTTACTGCACAATTTAAATCTCTGTCACAGCCTACTATTTTCTGTGTGTAGTCTGCTCGCTCGGATGTGATCGTTGTTTCTCATAGGGACGGGAAGATAGCAGAAGGGGAGGAGAATGCCGGCTGAAACAGCTGCTCCGTTGAACTTTTATTTCCTGTGACTCAGGCTATATGTTGAATAATTTGTAAAGATTTTCTAATATTGTCTGGAGTCTGGCGTGACAGAACAAATCCAGTTCGATCCATATTAATTATTTCAAAAGCAAAGTTTTTTCGAGTCTCTCACAGTTTACAGTCTAGGTTTAACACACTAGCTGGTCTATAGTTAGCACAATCTAACTGATCTTTCCCTCCCTCAGGTAAAAGTGAAATAACGGCTTCCTCCCAGGAGGCTGGAGCGTCCCTTTTCTTCCTTGACGAACCAAGTGAGGGTTCAAAGTAGTACTGAAATGGTCATTGCATTAAAAGAGTGCCTTGTGCTTCTGCTGCAGTTTTGTCCAGTATTTGTGTTTAAAATCAGATTTAGAGCCAGGAGGAAAATACACATCATAGAAGACAAATCGATTTCCATCAGCTCTTCCTTTTATTAATGTGAATCTGCTCCCTCTATCTTTATTTGTAGATATATGTTGATACAATACTATTTTAAAAATCAATATCCTTACCCATCTTGTATGCCTTAACCCATTTTAGGAGTCAAATGCATCTTTAAAACTGTCCTTTAAGTCTTTCTTGTTCTTTCTCCGTCATGCGAGTCTCCTGCAGAAATGCAATATCCATGCTCTCTCTTTTTAATGCTGGAAGAACTTTGTTTTGTTTATTGGGCTAAGAAACCCATGAACATTTAGGGAAATCACATTCATCATGTGGAGTCTACACACTGACCTCTAGCTGTGAGTGCAGCATTGTACGTGATAAATACCCTCCACGTATGCTGATATCTCGAGTGCTTTCTTAATTTTGCTGTAGGCTCTGCACTTCTCCATTACCTCAAAGGCACAATCATGGTCCAAAAAAACCTGCTTGTTGTTGATGTGGACTTTCCTCTTCCAAGCAAACTTCAAGACGTTCCAAAATGTGCTTGTCCACGGAGGTCTTGAGATATAGACTACATTTCTGGGAGCAGCTCATCTCCATGCTCACTAACTTTTTTTTATTAAGTGATGCAGATCAATACAAGACAGGTTATCCCTGTTCACAGTTTGTGAATTGAAATTTTCATGTGAGGGTTGTGTTAAAAACCGATCGACACTGAGCGAGGGACTGTCCACATCAAGCATGACCTCACCTGAAGTCTCCTTTTGTTTATTTCTTAGAAGAAATGGATTTCAACGTGATCAGCAGGCAAGAGAACAGACGTAAATATTAAAATTAACAAGTAATAGTAAATGAATGAGTGTTTTTTAAAAAGATGAACCCAACATTGACAAAAAATGTAATGACAGTTAACATAGAAATATAATCATTTTTGTTTTCAGACAGTCACGTGGCTCCGTAACTGTTTTCTGACGGAGAAGAAAAGACCGTCAGAGACGGATGTGTTTTTGTTTGCGCTCTTCCTCATGACAAAGGTAGTTAAGCAAGTTGAACGATTACACTGCTGACCAGGAACAACATTCAGTTTATTCAGTTTGATTCCAGAGGACAGTTTAATATTAGTATGATAAATAAGATGGACCAGATTTTTATTTTTTTCATCAATTTCAGCTGAAATCTAAGTAAATAAATTCAAGTCTGTCCAGTTCAGTGCCATTTGTTTGTTTATTTACTCCATTCTGCAAAATCAAGTGATAGTATTGTAGGATAACAATGCAGTGTTGGTTTCAGAACAGACGTTCCCATAGACAAGATCCACCTTCTGTCAGCAGACACTGACTGACCTTTGACGTATATAAAGTTGTACTTACACAGGAGCAGAAAGGTCTGACATTTGTACTGGGCACCAATAAATCTCAATCACAAAGACTACAGAATCAGATCTTTTGTACCAGCACAAATTCAGAGTCAGAATGGAAATGGAACTACAGTCAGGTGACATTTAGGGCCGTGGGAGCCCCGACAGCAAAAAACATAGACATGGAGATGAAGTGGAGAGAGGCAGAAACATTAGGGACCGGCCAAATCATCTGATGTCACAGAGGAATGCAGGTTGTCCAAGGCTCCCATCTCTGCAAGCACACACACAAACATGGATTTCTTAAGGGTTAGAGAACATTACTGTAAACGGAACCACCACGTCAAGTCCAACAACACCTGCCAGAATATGGTCAAATCATTACGAGCTGAAAGTTTCACATGAGTGTCCTTTGGTTGTTGATGGCACTGATTAACAGTCTGTTTATCAATGAGACACTCTTTACTGATACTGTATCTTAATAACTTCTGGCCACAACTCAACGGCGTCTTTTAAGACTACTATTTACATCCAAAGGGGGATTTTGGTGAATCATCTACCTTTCCTCCAATGCCCAACACTAGGACAAATTTTGCCTGTTTGCAATATATCTCATCTAATTTTCAGAGCTTATTCATGCAAATGGGATTAATCTTTTAAATGTTTATGTTTTTGTTTTGTTTTTTAAAGGGGACAATGCACATTAATTAACACAAGCACCAGAGTCCATCATGTAAATGTGCCATACAGGCTAATTTTCATCTGCAGTCTCTGGCAGGTTGATGGCATTAAAAAAACCAAAAGCATATAAAAATACAACACATGAGCACAAGAGCACAGAGAAACAAACAACACAACCGCTACGCCCGACCGTGACAGCTGCCCCTGACATGCTGACGACATATGAAAACATAACGACATACAAATATAGAAATCACCCACTGACCCACCCTCTAGGCTCATCCTCAGGACAAATGAAAGTAATTCTTTGAGAACAGAAAAATTGTTTCATATTTTCATTATATTTTTTGCTGGACCTACAAACATCTCAGGGGCTCACTGGCTGGCTGGCTGGTCGGGTGGCTGACTCCCCATTGTTGAAATACACATGCATGAACATTAAGCAGTGGCTTTGGAGGAAGGCTGCAATATATCAAATTATTCAATTGAAAAAAAGAAAGACATTCAGGCGAGAAAGTAACTACGTAGTTTCCCATTTTGTGGTCAGTCCATGAAAAATACATTCATTCTGAAATTTTCTCTCACATTTTCAGAGATTTTTATGAAGCTAGCCGTGATGAGAAATGAACAAACTTCCAGCTGTTTAGCAGGATGTACAGTGTGGTTGCTCTTCACAGCCTGCATTTTAACTATAGCCTACCGTAACATGCTGGGAGCGGAGCAGCTGCTGCTTCAGTACTTTTATCCAGGTAACGTTTGTTTCTCTTTTGTCGAATTGTTGTTGGGTTTTGTTGTTCATCTTGTGTCATGTTTGCACGTTTGCTTGTTTTTCATTGTAAACTGTTGCTCCCTCTTTGCTTTTATTGAACATCACTTTGTAACTTTTGATGAGTGCTGTACAAATAAAGTTATTACTGTTATTATTATTATTATTGATTTATGTAATTGACAACATTTGTTAGCATGCTAGCACAGGATTTGTAATTGTCATTTCCATCAACCAACGCTTTCTTTTCCCTCTCTGTGAAGCACTTTGTAATTCTCCCTTCTCCTGCATGAACAGGAAATTGCATCACGTGGTGAGGAACAGACTCCAGGACTGCACAATGCTCGCAGCAGCCATCACTGTGTGTCCCCACCTGTCCACAGTGTCCCGCTCTCAGCCTTGTCAGCTTAACGTCATCTTGGCGTGAGATGCTGAATCTATTCCCAGCAACAGCTGACGGAACAGTCTGCATCCATTCCTGCTGCCACAGCTGGTTCACTCTGCCACACTCCAGCTCACCAAACAGCACCTCCACCTCCACCACGTCCCATCTCCACCCCACCTTCCTCCACCCAGCACTATGCCCACAGTAATGGCCAGCAGCTCTGCCGGGAAAACAGATAACCCATCAGGCAAACTATGACACCGTCTGAAATGAATGAGCATACCTTTAAGTTTGAGGTATGACAGGAAGTCAATGACAGTGTGGATGATGTCTCCATCTGCTATTCTCAGGGCACCTGTAGAGACAGAAAACAGAGTGCAGCCTGTTATCTGTCTGTTTGTAGAGCACTGTGAGGTTTGACAAGAGCGCTAGTAAAGACATGAAGGAAAATTAACATCTCCACAAACGAGAGATCCTCACACAGAGAGGGAATCCTTTTAACGTTTTGACATTTTTCAGCATGACATTGAATTACAGTGAAAACTGAATCAAACAATAATCAGCATTCAGGGAAAGTCCAGCGAGCGACATTTCAGCAGGTGGTTGCCGGAGTGATGGACATGTCTGCTGGTGTTTGCCCTGTCAAACTAACCTCATATCAGACATAATTACCAACTTGTTACACAGGGGTACATGAGACGTTCACACAGGGTGCAACGAGTTCTCAAGTCAGTTTTATAAGTCAAGTCAATTTCATTTGTTTAGCGCAAAATCACAAAGGAAGGTTTTGTTTTTTTTCAAAACGCCCTATTTTGCGATTTTGGTAGTCACAAAGTTAAAGTGGAAACACAGGACTGTTACAACCCTGTTTTTGAAACTAAAACTTCTAACAGAAACTACGAAACGTTGCACTCTAACACACCACTGATATTTTCAAATTCAGTGCAAGTCAGCCCGAGCCTGGTCCAGACCTTTTAATCTAATCCACCCACCAAACAAAGTTGATGGTGTTGTTAACAGTGAGCTGGAGGAATGCTAGACTGTTCTCAGGGGCACGAAGGAGATGCACAACAAATCACAGAGTATATATTCTGATAATAGCAATTTAAAGATCATACTTTTTCCTGTGTATGAGACAGACCTGTTCTGAAGTCCTCCTCGTCGCTCATGTCCCTCTTGCCAGCCAGACCTGGCTTGTCTCCGAGTGTCCTGTGTCCATCTATTCCATCTGGACAATGAGTGATGATGAGTGATCACAGTCAGTCATATAAACAGCAGGTGAGTATCTGATTCACTGCTTACAGGCCTAAGCTCAGCTGGTAAAAGTACTAAAGCTTTTAGTATTTTTTTTTCATGTAAGAAAATTATTTCCAGCTACTCTGAGTTTTCCATTTTTAAACTTGTTTTGAATAACAACCATCTGTCTCTTCACAAAATAAAATTATTTGAATCTACCTAGCTTGAAATTTTGTGACAAATTTACATCATAAAAACAAAAAGAAACACATTTCCTGAACATCCCACAGATTGTGAAGCATCATACATTAAACACACACAGTGCACACAGAGCACGCCTCTCGTCAAAAGAACTGAAGGCCTTTGTTGTACACTTTATTTGAGCATGTTATTTGGTTTGTTAACTGTTTGCTTTAATTTCCAAACTTTTACGGACAACCTGCAGGGCTTGGCTCATGGAATTGCAGTAGAACAGAGGTTTAACAACTAAAGAAACACAAAAGCACACATGTAAAATAGGATTGACTGCATTTATAAAACACAAGGAAATGCATTAACAAAAACAAAATCATAGCTGCGCAGCAGCAGTATGTTTGAGGCAGGCATTTTTAGGAGGAAGAAGAGAAGGGAGGAAAATGAAAAAGGAAGAGGAAGAAGACAAATGGGAAGGGTCCATTAGCTGGAAAAAATGATTGTTAATCTCAGAGGTCGTGTCTCTAATTCAGACAGCTCAGTGTCAGAACAGCAGCTGTTCACACAGCACTGACGGTCTGTCTGAACTCGTTCCATCGTGTCCGCATATCTCAAACATGAATATTTTGATTTATACGCACAGAGCAGCAGAGTAGCCGACAAAATTTCTGTGCATTTTTTTCTCTGATATGTGCGAGTATTCCTGATCTATGATTGAGACTTGCTGAGAGACGAAGAGTTGGGTTTTTAATCGGAGCAGAGCGTACTCAGAAATAAAGCCTGGACCAGTAAACCGATGACGTTTTAAATAATGAGATGCCTGTGAGGCAATATTTGGACACTCCAAACCCATTAATGTCGTGCCTTTTTATTGAGCCACAACCCCACAACTGTGCTGTCAAAAAAAAGACACAGGCCTGACATCAGTACCTGTCATCTACGACAGCTGCTCTGTTGCGTTGGACATGTGACTAAAAAAAGCCTCTGATTGGTCTGCAAGTCAGATGCAGGGAAAGAGGTTAACTCTGCATCACTGAGGGCTCAAACTCACAACCTGTGACACCAGTGGCAAGTTCTTATCTTATAAGGGTATTTTCACACCTGTACCTCATTTTATTAGAGAGAATCAGAGCAAATCGTCTGGATTTTCCCTTTAGCGCGGTTTGGTTTCACACAGGAAAAATTTGAAGTGAATCAAAACGTATCAACAAAAGCTGAGTGCCATCTGTCACTCCGTTCGATCTCCTTCAGCCATAAACCTCTTCGCTAAACTCACCTCTTCAGGTGGGTCTCGGTACGGCCGTTTTGGTCTGCACCCAAGTTCACTTACTGTGTTCACACATGCACTCAGTCCAAGAACTTGTTTGGGTCTCACTTACACTGCATATGTGAAACGAAGCGGAGCTTCTAGCGAAGCACAGACAGCTTCACATTAGGATTCAGAATCGGCAAGGCAGATTTCAAACAAGTGTCAAAAATTCTGTTATAAAGAAAAAAAGTCAGAAGTTTGTAATTCATCTTGACAGCTAAGTGATGTTTTCAATTTAATAGAGATCCATCGCCCAATAACTGACCCAAAGATACTCTCTTTGAATGGCACTGATTACAAAAAATTAAACATTCTGTCAAAAATTCAATTTTTGAGACTGATTTCTGAAATTCCAATGAAAGAAAACACACACCAAACGGTTTTTAAGGGTCTGGCACTAATAAAACAAGTCAGACAGAAAAAATAAGAAAAAGGGTGTCATCCACCGTGATGGAGACACCCTGCTGAAGCACTGGCGACCAAAGAGCTGATGTTAAGCCAAAGGTGTGCTACATTTCAGGTAACAATTCTGAAATTCACCACACTACATCTACCATGATATCAAAATTTTGTAACATTTTTTCAAAACAACCAGTTTTTGCTGCAGCTCTTTAAACTGTAAAACATTTTGATGCACTATGGGCTGTTGTAGTTTTGGTGTTAAGTGAGCAAAATTTGGAAGGAGACAGGTTTAATCATTTTTACAGTTTTTGAAAAAAAACAAAACAAAACAGCAAAACAATACAAAACAAAAAGATAAACTTCAAAATTCCTGTCAGCTTCAAGGCTCATTGGGCAACATTTTGGTGAAAGTTGCAAAGTTGTAGCACGACAACTTATTTGCTAATCACTTTAAATTTTAGCCCATTGCTGTAGCATCACCACAAGGAGTGTGACCTATTTGCAAAGTTTATTCCCAAGTATGGGAAGACAGAGCCCCTTGAAGGCAGGAGAAGAAGAGGATAGAGAAGAAGACATTAGAGGAGATGATGAAGAGCAACAAGGTGATGGAACCAGGAGCACAGCTGGGCGTCTCTGACATGGATAAACAGAGTGATTTGCTCAGCCATGGTGGCGGCTGCTTCCTCAGCTCTAAGTGTATTTCTATGGAGTCTTTGCCGACAGACAGAATTTAAAATTCTTCCTTTTAACTGTAACTTACCAATAAAAAGTGTCAATCTGAGTATCCGTGTGTGTGCTGGGCTACTGGTGCTGCTGTGCACGAGGTTTCTCAGGGTCTGACCCTTGTTATTAACGTTTTAATCGGTGATGGCATATCAAACCGAAGGTGACAGACTGGTATTAGCTACAACATTCATGTTAAAGTTGTTTTTAAAGTTGTCGTTGAACAGCTGCTCTGAAGTCTCGGTGAAACGGTCTATATGACCTGAAATAATTAAGCAGCAGTAATCAGCATCCTGAAAGCTTTTGGGTCCTTTTTCACTGAAGGAAAAATACTTAAGGAATTGAATGTTGGAGAGGTAAAAAATTGGGGTGAAAAAATTCTTGAGGTATGTTTGTTTGCTAATGATTCTGGTAATGAAAAGTTAGATTCACTAAACGAGAGAAAACATCGACTCTGACAGACTGTTTTCCTTGATTTTGCTGCAGTCTTTTTCAGGTGTGTATATTTTCGTTGACATCCACAGCCAACTCTCGGAGTGGTCATGATGTGTCATGATGTGTGATAATGTGGGGGAGATGTTAAGTAGCTGAAATGGTTTGAATCATCTTAGGGGCCTCCTCATTAGCTGAAGTAGTGCTTGAGCTTGAACCCCCTGCGCTTTGTGTACGTGTTGAACTGTAATCTTAAAAGTCCAATAAAAATGCATGACATTAATGTGGGAAAATAATGTGTTATTATGATTGTTTTCATGCATAAACTGGTCCCATTTGTTTCTATGGGCCTATGATGTTTTGCTCTTTACATTTATTACAATATAACTTGCAATGGAAAATTGAAATGGTTGTGAGATATGTGTTATAGTTATTAAAAATATGATGTATTATATTTTCAATTATAATTAGATATGGCTTCAACATAAAAAAAGTGACCAGTTAAAAAAACAAACAAACAAACAAACAAAAGTCTGCCCTGATGCTATGTTAATAGCAAATTACTGTGAAAATGTAACAGTGAAAGACTGGACTGACAAATGTTCGTGTTTGTTAAACTAGAACAATGATGAAAGCAGCTAGTTAGCAAAACGAAACAGAACTGCCAAAAACAGTGAAAAGATTGCCGCAAAGCATCCTTTACACATTAACATTCATATAGGAAATTCATCTAATAACTGTTAATATTTGCTAACTAACTAGTATTACTACTTAAGCTGGTATTCAGTCTGGTGTGCCTGCTCTGAATGGGGATGAACTGTGCCACACCTTTCCTCATCCAACAGACACTTATAAAAAACAACATAAATTCCTTTTGTGAAAGCACAGAGATCAATGCAATGTTTTGATGCTCAAGCGCAGACACTAATAAGATAACGAAGCCCTCCCCTGATGAGTGACAGAAGCAGCTAAGAGGCGGGATGATTGAGCAATTCCCGGCCTGACACCAAAGCCCTGCAGTGCCGTACGTTTCCGTCTTACATTGAGTGACCAGCTCGTCTCTGCCTCTGGCACTTGGAGAATCCTTTATCTGAATAAGGTGATCAATACGACCTGAAACACAGGATGAGGCAGGAGCAACCTTTACCTAGTCTTCACACACACACACACACACACGCAAAGAGACAACATTTCCAGGGTTCCTGTTCTGAACTGATTTGGACCCCACAATTTGTAAAAACGTACACATAGACACACTCATCTGGATTCCCACTGTTCACTTAATGTGCTCTCTTAAGGCAGTGAGGCAGACTTTAAATTATACTAAATTAGCGGACATAATGAAGACAGCGGACAGGAATAAAGACACAGAGCAGCAGTGATTACACAAAATGAGCTCGACAGCGTCTTTTGTTACTTAGGCGACATTTTCAAGAAATACAAAACCCAGCAAGCATGTCAAAGGAATTGGTCACAGCTCTGTAACAAAGATGACTTTAAATTATGTGCTAGGTCTACATAAGTTTATTGTCATCAATAGATCATTAATGTCACTCAGGTGATGGTACATAAAGTCCTGTCCAAACCACCTTTTTTTCAAAATGTACTGACCAATGTTTTTACATCTGTTGGGAAATAAACTTTTTCCCTCTCAAGTTGCGGTTTGTTGAAAATATTGATACCACTCTTACATCTGCTAACAAATAAATAATGACTAAATAATGACTATATGATTAGAAAATAAATAATGACTCTCAGTCCCACCTCTTGCCAGATTGGCTGTGGCTGTAGAGGTGGCTGTAGACTCAAGTTTGAGGCCCATGCTCAAATCTAAAATGCTACAATGCTACTTAAAATTAGGGCTGTCAGCATGAACATGTTAATTGTGATCGATTAAAGGCAGTGATTAACGCAGATTTTTTTTTTTTTTTTAATCACATTAATCGTGAGCTGCTGTTTCGTTGCTTGGACGCATCCTTAGTCAAGCCGCGGCAGTGGTTTCCTGCTTCCTCCTGGCAGAAGAAAGACAGCAATACGCCTCTGAATGACTCGTTTTTTCTTTTTGTTATTTTCCTCCCTCCTGAGTTCCAGACAAGAAGATAGATCCCATTCTTTGGACTGTGCGTGCAGTAACAAGGAAGA
>JAPQLA010000022.1:6779041-6789557 GCA_029822935.1 Naso vlamingii
TTATTTCAAGCAAAAAAGAAAAAGATGCGATTAATCCTGAGTTAATCGCGATTAACTCAGGAAATTTTGAGATTAATTGATTAAAAATTTTAATCGTTTGACAGCCCTAATTAATATTTTACAGTTGTAATTCATTGTTGTAGGTTTGTTACATTTACATATGTAAAACAAAATAAGTTAAGCTGGTCATACACTGTACGATTTTACAAATGTTGTGGTTTAATTCCAACTCACACTGGACGAGTAAATTGGCCGCGATGTAAAGCCAAAGCTCACAATTTATGTGCTCACACTGTACATGTAAAAACGACCTGTCGGCTCCTGTTGACCGTACTGGCAATTGACAATGGTCAACAGAGATTCATCTGAATGCTCAGAGTCAGGTGTGTTCATTAGCAACAATGCTAACGAGGTAGAAGCATGCTGCCCTGGTCATTTGTGTCATCCTGTGCACTGAACTCTCAAAAAAGAAGAGGTGCTGGTGCACCTGGACACAATGATGGCCTGGAAGATGTGACCAGTATGGTTTCTCAATTTCACAGAAATAGTTGGAGGTAACATTAGGCTGGCTACTTTTACGATTATTAATTTTGACAGCCAACATTAGCTACGCTAAAGGTCCCTGCTATGCGGTTGCTATCAGCCATGAACCGCACTTCCTCCGTTTTGACTACTTGTTGCTCGCTGCATGTTCTCCGTCCAGCGTCGTGCAGCCATTGGTGTTCAGACGCTCTGTCTGTCACTGACGTTGGGAAGTCGGCTCGTTGCTCTGCTTCAACTGTGCGAGAGCCCAAATTGGCCAACCAGAATTTCTGACATGTCTGAAATTCATCCGACCATCCAACAGCCGTAAGGCAGCGGATAATCGCCCCTCGCTCCCCCCACTGCACTGCAAACGACGCCAGACAAAGCTAAAATTTGGCCTGACCCGATTTGAGTTGAATGAATTCATATTTCACAAACAATTTTTTAAATATAGCCTGTATCCAGGCCCTTCCCATTGTAAAACAATATGTCAACCAAATTCAAGTGGTTTATATAATTTACATTACACATAATTCAGCACTGTGTTCCATGTTTCGATTTAATAGCCCAGTTTGTGGCCCTGTAATCACACTTTTAAGTAAGTATGGACCTCTGAGAAAAAGTGTTGCCCGATCTGACTGTTCATTATTAAAACCAGATGGAACAAGTGCTGTGTGCTTTCGACTCTGTGCTATAAAAAACTGTGCCCTACCTGTGTCACCTGACAAACCACACACGGCTTCGCATCGGCCCTGTGGCACAGCAGCGCTGCTCGCCGGCAAACGTCTACCTGCTTCACACACTCAGTTTCAAGACAACACTTTGAGAAGCTCATACAGAGAGCGTAGAGATGCCTGTCATTTATTTTCACAAAGACTGATGCATCATAAGTGACAAACTGATGTTTAAAGATGCTCAGTTTTCCTCCACTGCACTAGCTTTCATGATAATTTAAACCTTTTTTCAAAATTCTGTTTTTGAGGTGCACTTCTGAAGTTGACAACACTACCATGACTTGAAAATTGTGTCATTTTCTTTCAGTGATCACCAGAGGTTCATATGTGCAAGAGTTTGTTCTGGCTTTTAACCGTACTGTTTATGGTGAAACATTTTAACGCACCGTTGTCTCTCTCTTTCTCTCTCTCTCTTTTTTTTTGGATAGATCAAAGATCTGGCGGCAGGGTCCGAAGACGCAGTGGACCGGGTTTCATGTCAGTTGAGGACAAAACGGTTTAATTTAGGGAGTTAAAAAACGATGTCCTGCATCTCAAAGCTTGTGACAGTTTCTGCTAAACTGGGCTATATTTTGGTAAAACTTGAAAAGTTGTAGCACATACGGATGTTTGTTGGTTTGTTTTTTTTTCCTGAAAGTTCTAAACCTTTGAGGTAGCTGAAGTGCCATCAGACTGTGAGTGGATAAAGCCATTTGAGGAGGCATGACAGGAGTGGACCTACATGCAAAATGTGGTTTATTTTCTTGCTATGAAAGGCAGATTTCCTAAAAAATTGGAAAATGACAGAGATTCAGACAGCTCGGCTCAAAAATACTCAAGAAGTGCCCTCAGCCTGTTAAGAACAAATGTAAGTTTTATTGAAAACACCTGCAGTACCATGTCTAACACAGAGCCGTACATTATAAAGTACATTTAATGTGACAAAGTACAGCATTTATTTATATATTTAAGCCTACCTATTGTCATCATCTCTGGTTCAAAATGTGGTATTAGCCTTTGAATTTCATACGTTCATATTGTGTAATAGTTATTTCATATAGGCATAAACATTTAAATGTTTTTGTATTTTCTGTAGTAAAGAACAGGCTGGAACCTATAGGCTATTTTAGGTTGTTAGTTTAAGTATTTTATACACATATATATATATATATATATAGAGAGAGAGAGAGAGAGAGAGAGAAGGATAGATAGATATCGATGTGTGTGTGTAAATGTATATAACCTCTCTCTCTATATTGGTGTTGTTACGGTGTAGATTATCTCTGAATGATTTAGCAGCTGACTGTGAAATGCAAACAGAATTTGATGAACACAATAAAGTCTGTGCTGAACGCTGAAGTTGAACAACTTACCGCAATAACCAACCCGATGGTCTCAGAGAGAGTTGCGCAAAAGATGAGCGACACGCAAAAAATCCCAAAGCACCTCTGCATCTACAAAGAGAGAGAGAAAAAATCCACATCAGCAGAAAACTGTAGAGAAAGCCTGTTTGGCAGAGATGAAGAAACAAAGACAGGTGAACAAACTCATGTACCTTTCTCTGACTCTCCGTCGGTCCTCTGTGAAGAAGCTGCTCGCTGTGACGCTCGCTGGTCCGGATGAAATGAGGACTCCATCCAGCTTTTATGGAGCACAGTCAGCGCGCGACCTCAGCGCGCTCAGGTGGCGTCAGCAGCCCCCCCCCCATGGGCCGGTCACGAACACAAGAACACAATGGAATTCGATCATATGATGACATCATCACATTCATCTTTTCTCCCGCCCTCGGTGCAGAGATATCGAATTAAAAAGAAAATCAGGAAAAACGCGCCAGCTCCTCAACGAGCCGATTGCAGGAGTCTGAAAAACATCATCTGGACTCATCATCGATTCTATGGCTTATTGATTTGATTGTTGCCTCAGTCTTGGCCTTTGGCCATCATTCTGCCTGTTTGATTATGATGCAGAAATATAAATAATCACAATTTAAGTTTAGATTCACTCAAATCAGTTTATTAAAGGTAGAGCTAGCTACAACTAATGCAGTCCACCAGTCTGCAATGAAAAAGGGCTGCAGTTATTTTTAGCTGATATAAATAAAAAACTAAAAAAAAAAAATTAAAAACAACCTGAAGGTTGCATCATGTGAAGTGTGACCGTGGTTTAAACTTCTGTTTGTCCCTGTCAGCAGTCTGACCACTGTGTTACAATTTACAATTTGTCTTTTCAGTCAACCTGCTGAGCTTGTTGAAGTGAGATGAAATGCAGTTTAGTTTTTGTTTTTGCATCCAGTCCAGCTGACGTCAGTTTCCCCCGAAGTAAAAAACGTGTGTGGCTGTTTGAGCTGCACAGCTGCAAACCTCACAGCTGAAGCACATTTCCTGAAGGCCTGAACCATGAAGACTGCCTCAGTGTTTCCATGCTGCTCCACCTGATGACGATAATGATAATATAATAGATCTGTGATGCACTTTACATGTGCAGCAAATCCCAAAGTGCTAAACAAAAGCAAGTTAAGCATCAGCAGCTCTGCTAAAGAGGAACATCTGTGGTGACCTCAGAAGGTCAGGGTCAGGGTTAGGAGGGCGTTCCACAGAGATGGTTTGTGTTCGTGGAGCGGAGGGATGGTGTTGACGTTTGTCAGCTGAGTAGCTCTTTCAGGTAGTGGGGGGCATTTGCGGTGGATGCAGCGGTGAGTGAGGAGCGAGAGCGAGACGGGAAGCAGGTGAAGTGAGTGGAGCATCATCAGGATCCTGGCAGAACATTCTGCAGTCTGTGGAGGTTCTTGCTGCAGATCCTGATGAGAAGTGCGCTGCAGTAATCCAGCCTGGAGGAGACAAAAGTGTGGACCAGCTGGTCAGCTGTGCAGGGTGGGTGTGGATGGAGTCTGGCAGTATTTCTGAGATGGTGTTTGGTTAATGAGGGTCAAATCTTACAGAAACGTCAGTGACTGATGAGGAGAGGAGAACTTCCCGGCCACAGAATGAAATGCTGGTGACGGAGGATGATTGGATCTGGTGTGGGGTGCCAGCTAAGACAGCTTCAGTTTTGGAGAGGAAGTCGTGTTTATCTCCTGCAGACAGGCAGTGAGTGTGGATAGTGATGATGACGATGGTGAAGACACAGAGGAGTGTGTCCGTTTTCATGTAAAGTCTCGGCCAGTCCAAGTCCCATTTCATTTTTCGTCCACATGTGTTCCTGTTTCACCGTGACTCCAGCAGCCCTGCCGCCGCTTCTCTGGGACATCCAGACGGGTCCCATCACATGACCCGCATCGCTCTGTTTTTCTTGACTGACAGATAAAGTCTGTGACATAAAATGAGGTTTTGAACAAAAGAAACCTCCTGAGGGAAATAAAAATTACCTTGACAAACAGTCATTGTGAAAAGAAGTAAGATGAAATATCATCTCATATTGTTGAGCTCATTTAGAAAAATGATTGCAGTATTTCATAATTTCATGATTTCAAAATATATTCTGGATATATTATAATGGTTGCTTCTTTCAAAGGGTGAGTGCTTTGAGTCACATGTTCAGTGCAGCATCATTTCCTGTCTCAGTGAGTGTGAGAGCCACTTTCGCTGTTATGAGCCTCAGGATCAGATAGAGAAAATAAAACTCCAACCACAGTTATACTATAGAATAGAACAGACAATACTTTATTGTCTACATTTTCCGTACAAAAGGTAGCTATTTGTCTTTTGGCTGCATGTGCAAAGAACAGGCACAACAATACAGGACAAAAAGATGACATATATCTCACAATACACATAACTCTCATTCCATAAAAAAGTAGGCTAGTAAAATAAAAACTGCAAAAGAAGCTACATGGGGATAGAAACAGGATAATAACTGGATGTAAAAAATACTCATGAGGGTAAAAAAGAGGCATAATAAATAAATCTGAAGTGCTGTGTATGGAGGTAGTACACAGAGTCATATATGACTCTGAATGCTAATTTTCTGTATCAGGGCTTGTATTTAGCTCATGCACGGACAGTAATGTTGATTGGTCGTATTAATGTTGCTCTATTTGAAGGTTATTAAAACTCATCCACCAGCCCAGAGCAAGATCCCAAATTTCTGTGTGAGGAAAACATAAAAGATATATTGAATATATATTTCTCATTTCCCTGTGGCGGTCATAATAAACACTTGGTGAAAGTTAAATAGCCAGGTCAAAAGTACAGCGGAGTGGGAGGAAGCCGTCTCCTGCTCCCTCTGTCTTCAACCTTCCACCTTCTTTGCTAACACACATCACACGCTGATCTGTGGAGGGGTCTTACCGGCAACCAGCTCCCCCTACGGATTTATATTACTGGCCACTGTAATGATTGTCAGTGGTGTCAGAGATGATGGTGATGACTAGAGTGAGGGAGCCTGATGATGATGGAGCAGAGACACAGCGAGACATAATACAAGGACAAATAGAAGGATGTGTCACACGCCGTAAGAAAGGAAGAGGAACACAAAAAGAGGAGAACAAAACGAGAACAAGGAGGAAAATCAGTGAACAGGTAAAGATGGTTAACAATAGAAAGACAATAAGAGGAACAATTGCAATGAACTTAATAAGCACTGAAAGTCAGTATTAGAAATTACACACCTGTGGGAAATCCTTCACCTGGCCGTGTGCATCTACACAAATGTTCAAGGCAAAACCAGGGAGGAGAGTTTGCTGTACAGAGCTGAGGGACGCGGGCCGGGGAGGCGGATGGATGTCGAGCGTACGTGACTTTAACGGAAGAGATCAGAGTTAGTGTCTCAGTAAAGACTCAGGATTCATGTTGCCAAGTTCTGTTAATCCTAACTGTGGTATTTCCCAAGTTTTGATTTGCCCTGGTTGTTGTTCACCAACTGTGAGTAGTAAAGCTTTTAAAAACATGCGAAGCAGACACAGAGCATTTGATCCAACTGGAAAACGTAGGCTACAGTTAAGGCCATCATTCAAACTCTCAGCTCTGTTTTTTAAAAATTCTTTTCAGCTGCTAAATGTTCTGTGATGTTCACCAGCTTGTGTCTGACTAGTCTCTGTAAACAGACTCCACATTCACTGAATGTAGAGTCTGTAGGCGAGGTCCGGCGATCTTGGTACCGGAAAAGCCCTGGTCTCCGGTTGTAGTCTTTCGTAGTCCATGTAGTTAACAGCGGACTATTAACTGTTAACAGCTTGTAAAGTGGCCACTTGTGAAAAGATCTGCTGGTAGATGTGGTCTCTCAACTCCAACTCCATTCTCGCGTCGGGCTGTAAACAGTCAGACTGTAAACAGCGAGCGGCACGCGGAGAAGGAAGTCGGAAACGGAAATTCGCCTCCTCGAACGGAAGCCCAGGTGGGGTTTGCCCCCAGAGGCTGCATGGCTGTCTGCAGGAGGTCAGACGGTGAAATTAGATTGGTGTCTGACTGTCTCTGTGTGCTGTTCAGTGTGCACCTCCTGCTCACATCAGAAAACAGTTGGTTTTAAGTTCATCTTGATGAGACTGCTCTCTGTTAACTAAAACAGTAAAAATGTTTTATATCCAGTTAAGACCATGAGCCTAAAGATGCTTAAAATTTCTGTGGAACTGAATAAAACTGTGGAATAATTTCCTGTTGGTTCATCATTGTAGGCACATGGTTGTTTGGCTCATTGCTGATAAATAAATAAAAAGCATTTTCAGCCCGGGCCCCGAGGCTCTGGAATGAACTGCCTCAAGAAATCAGGTCAGCTGACTCTGGGCTCTCCTTTAAGTCTCTTCTTAAAATATATTTTTATCGGAGAGCTTTTCCTGATTTTATTCAATTTCAAATATATCTAGTTTGTATTTTTATTGGTTTTATTCACCAAGCTGGTGCTAAAACCTTACTAGGCCCCCCTCTGTCATGGTTAATATTTTACTTTGCTGTGATCGATGTCTTATTCTGTTGCAAAGCACTTTGTAGCTTTGGTTTTGAAAGGTGCTATATAAATAAAGTTTATTATTATTATTATTGCAAATGGCTAACAAAGCTTTAGAAATTAAAGCAATGCTTTAACGTCTATATTTATGAACTAGAAAGTTAAATGGTGGAAAGAGAGACAGAACTGACATAAAATCTAAGCTATTAAATCAAGAGGTAAAATGTCATTTCCTGTTTTCTGTTTCTGAAGATGTTGGTATTTTGCCAAAACCAGTTGGTGGTGAGTGAAAAACTTTCCTGTTTGTGTCATTTATGGTCAACACACAGCGTTGCTGAAAGCAGGTAATGTCTTTCACATCATTAAAGAAATAATGCAGCCTAAGAGTTCAGACCAACAGCAGCCAGCACTGCTTCTATCCAACCAACCCACGAGTAGAAACCAGCGTCTTTCTCTTGAGCTGGCACAGGAAGACCTCAGCATTCTTAATCAGGCCAAAAAACATAACTATTATACATCAACAAAAACATGATTATCCGTCCATGACCATGAACGTACTTTACATGTATTCTCATTTGAGCATACTGATGGTTTTATGCTCTTGTGCTTCTGATCCACTTTTTTCTATGTGATGAGGTTACATAGAAAATGCAGCACTACAATAAATGAAATGCACTGCATTTCTTTTCACTCTGTAGGTCCACAGAAGTCAGACAGAAGCATTGCAGGTACAAGATGAACTGGCCCATCAGAGCAGTGTGACACACACAGAAAGAGAAGCTTGGTTTGGTTGAGACTGTGCAGGCTGCAGCCTCACTGTCCATCATGTTCCTGGAACCCTGGTGAGACAGTGAGTGCTCTGCTGCATGACACATTCATGTTGGTTTAGTGTGCATAAAGGGATGCACCTGTTCAGAAACAATGCCAAGGTACACTGTGGCCGTTTCACTCATGCTCCGTTAAAGTGGTGAGTCTGTGCCAAGAAGCTACTCTCCTCACTGTTAGAGAGTGCAGCCTGCTGCTCTGACACTTAATTGAATCCCTGGATTCAGACTGCACACGTCTGACCCCATGATCAACTTGTTTGAGTATGTCAAACTGGATTTCCCTTCCACAGTCATCTTGTTGTGGTGCTGATGTGGCCACTAATGCCTCACTGCTGCCATGGAACCTGAGCAGGTAAAAAAAGTCAAAAACATTTTGATCAAATAAAATTTATAGCAACATTATGCAACTAATTTACCTCGAAATAACAGCCACAAAAATAAATCACAGTAGTGAGCATTTTTGCATATGGGGTGCACGAGGTGAAAGTGCACAAGCAGGTCATCTACGGGAGCATCAGTCAGTTAACGAAGCTCCCTGAGGTGAGGCGGGCGCAGGAGGAGAGGATCTTCATCTCCAGGCGTCAGCAGAACAGCAACACGAAGCTGAAAGAATTCTAATGATGTCAGGAGACGACGAAAGCAAACGTGTCACTGCACACAGCGATTAACTGAACTGATTGTGAGGAGTCTTGCTGTGCGTTCACATGTGTCACAAGCAGAATGTGTACACGCATCCAAATACTGCGTTCTGTAAATTACAGGACAACACCGTGCCAGACTTCAGACGGGGTTTCTGATGGTCAGCAATGTGGCGACAAAGAGCCCGACCACGCTTCCTTTGAAGACCAACACTCAGAACGCTGTTTGCTGATTTCAGATCAGTATTTAACACAATGTCACACTTCACACTTTCACACTCACCAACTGGATATTGGACTTACCTACAAACAGACCTCAGACCCCGACACCTCGGCCCCCAGGACTGTGTGTTCAGCCTCCTGTGATTCACTGTGGACCATGGCTCCACCACGGACACGGAGAGAACTCCACTGTGACCGTCACTGGCTGGATTTCTGATCTGATGAGAGTTCATGCTTGGGGGAAATCAATGGAGCTGAGGTGGACCAGGTGAACAGTTACTGGCTCCCAGGAATCAACATCACATAGAGCCTGTCACTGACTTCATACATCTTATAAAAAATATGAAAAAAATGAACAGAATGTTTGAGTGAGGTGCCTCAGCAGAGCCCAAAGACTACTTAAAGACAACAGCAACCGCAGGCTGAGCTTGTCCCCCCTGCTGCCGCGTGGACGGAGATACAGAAGTCTGTGCAGCTGCTGCATCCTCAGACTGAAGGACAGATTCTGTCCTCAGCGGCACACGACGTGACTCAACCTATCCTTTCAGTTCAAATGTATAATGTAGTCTTCATTTTTATTTTCAGGCATTTATTAATGATTTATACATTCACGTCATTTTTTGGTTTTATAGTAGCATGTGAGAATTACAGCTGTGTTTCATTTTACAACCTCGTGTTGTAAAATGACAATTTCACAATCCAGAATCTTAAATGTGGAGGAGCTGCCTGTTCATTGGCTACTGAGTGTACATAAAGCAGGCACACACATGTAGACTCTAAACATAATTGCTGTACAATTAGCAGCACACAACTCTCTGCCTTGTGATCAGGTGGTAAACAAGTGTCTTGTCTTGTTTACACAGTATACATGACGGATTTGTGACAGGGGGTCATACAAACTACGTTTTGTCAATAGAACACATGCCAGAGAGGTGACATGGTTTGTTTTTTCCTCAAAAGTGGAAACTTGCAGTCCACCCCGTGACCTGCACTCTCATTCTACTCTCACGACACTTTTCATCCTACATGATTTGGACTCGCAGTCAGACAGCAGGCTGGATATCTGTCAGACACATGTGGTGCATAGTGTCTTGGTCAAATTTGAGTCAGATCTTTGAACAGTTCACACACATCAGAACTCACGGGAGCGAGCACTGATACGCCTCCTTCACATCGGGCCCTTTGTCCTGACGTCCAAAAACTTTCGGCGAGTGGACAATCAGGGCTAAAATCTTGTAGTCTGAACTCAGCATCAGGAGACATCTCATCTGAGAGTCTTGCTTTAACATTTACCTTTGGTTTACAGGTGAATCATTGCCTCGGTCTTTAATTTTCTGCTCAGCTGCCGTGAGTCCTTAGTACCTGTCACATCAGTGTGTAATCTGACGGCTGGTCGATTTGACAGAGGGAAGAAGACCTCTGTCAGCCTGGATGACATGTAATGTGGAGCTCAGTGGATTAAGTTACAGTTGGTGTTGCATTTCTGCTCTGAACCTGATCTTCCTGCTCTGGTTTGCCTCAGTCTTGTCTTACTACTGTCATACCAGACCACTGTGGAGGTCTAAATTGGGTTAGAGTGACAGTTAGGAATAAATCTTGTCCCCCATAAACTATTGACCCGCCTGGATCCACCTTTTCAAATAAGGTTTGGTGTTACTTAGTGTGTAAGACATTTATCTTCCACGTGAGGAAGAATTTCCTAAAGGTAACTTCA
>JAPQLA010000022.1:6917290-6949602 GCA_029822935.1 Naso vlamingii
CTCTTAGCACGGGTCCTTGGGCCCTAACCCAAGGTGGCGTTGTTGGTAAAGGTGCATCACATAGTAATAACCCCCCCCAATCGCCACATTAGCAAGGGTTTGAAATATCTTTGGGTTGAGATCGCACCTTCTTTTTCATCCCTCTTCACTAAGAATTTTGGGATCTTGTTTGAAAAATGCAAAACAGACATGGTTAGATGGATGACCCTCCCACTGTCCATGGCTGCCCAAATAAATCTCATTAAAATGACTGTATTACATAAATTTATTTACTTTTTTCAAAGTATAGCCATCCTAATTAAAAAACACTCTTAAGCTCATTGGAGGGGAGTATATCCTTATTTATTTGGAACGGGAAACCGCACAGAATTAAAGAAGTGCTCTTCAAAGACCTAAAAAGCTTGCTGGCCTAGCTCTACCTAATTATATTTATTACTGAAGAACATGAAATATATAGACAATGTTACACTGGTTTGAAAGAAACCAACCCAGTGGGTGCAAATGGAGTTTGCCTCTAGTTCACTATAATATGTGCTCCCTCTCCCAACCATTGCTTGACTTAGTGCATACATCTTCCCCCTGTGCCACGAACAGTGCAATGCAACTCAAAATTGTTTTTAGAGCACATTTGACCAAGGCAAGACTGGTGAAAATCTTCCCCAATCTAGACCCTTCTTGTCGCTGTAAAGGTCAACCAGCAGATTGTAAACACGTGTTTTGGGCTTGCCCCAAACTTAGCACATTTTGGGCCAACATATTTAACGCCTATGGTAAGATGCTTTAAAAAATCATCTCCCCCAGTTCTATATGTGCTTTATTTGGATTTACCCCTGAAACTCCGTCCGTTATGAGCAAAGCCTCTGTAACTATAGCATTCACCTCCTTCATAGCCAGACGTTTCATCCTTCTCTCCTGGAGGGAACAAGTATCTCCCTGCTTCACAAGGTGGATTAGAGATGTTATGCATTTTCTAAAACTTGAGAAAATCAGACACACCCTTAAAGGCTCCTTATAAAACTTTAGGATGATTTGGGAACCCTTTTTAGAGTACTATGAGAGCTTACAAATACCATTAAATAAGGACAACTAGTATGTTACCGTTGAAGTGAGGCAGCAGAAGCCTAAACAAAGGTACAGGCACATACGTAAAAACAACCTGCATCTAGAGTAATGACCGGTTCTCATCCAAATCCAATTACAGTAACTTTTAAACATAGTCCCCATTTCCAGGGGCTCAAAAGCAGCTGGACAAACTCACATAGTTGTAAATACAAGGATTATTTTTCATACTTGGAGGAAAATCCTTTGCAGTTGGTGACTGCCTAAGTCTGGCACCCATCGACATCACCAAATGCTGAGTTTACTGCCTTAAGATGCTTTGCCTGGCCTTTGCAGCAGCCATCTTCAGTTGCTGCTCACTTGTGGGTCTTTTGTAAGTGAAATGCAGCTCAGTTGGGTTGAGATCAGGTAGCTAATTTGCAGACAGAAGAATACTTGATTTCTTTGCCTTGAAAAGCTCTTGTGTTGCTTTTGCAGTATATTTTGGGTCATTATCCATCTACACTCTACAGCTGCTACTTCTTTCCACTATGTTTCACAGGTTATGTGGTATGGTTGTGATCATGAGGCCTTTCTTTCATTCTACACACTTTTTTTCTTCTCGTATTCCGGTACAAGTTAATCTTAGTTTCATCTGCTCAAAGAATTTTGTTGAAGAACCTTCTCAAGAGTATTGTTGACTTGGATTGATCTAATAAGTAATTTTTTTTTCACCAAGGAAGGAATTTTGAGATGATCCACTGTACATATCTTTATGGTTTTCAGGCTTTGGTACTGGAAAGGTAACCAGCGCATTCTCTGCTTTAAGAATGTACAAAATTGTTGATTTGGACACTTCAAGGGCTCTATTTTCATGAATTAGGCACAGCGAAGGTGTAGCTGTGCTAGATGCCACAAGTAGGTGTGGCAAAATCTTTTTGGGCAATTTGATGAACCAGGCGCAAGGTACGCCTTTGGCGCAGCGGAGAAGTAGGAAGGATGCACATGTGCAGATGTGATCAAAGCCGATTTTAATCATGGCCAATCAAATCAGCTCCTCTCATCACCTTTAAATCCACTGCGGTGCAGCTCAACATGGCTGAAGAGGCAGCTGACCGGATCTGTCAGCCAAACTTTACACAAGAGGAAACTGATATCCTTGTCTGGGAGGTTCAGGTTCTTAATGGGAATTTATTTATGACATCACTGATGAAGAGCAATGTGCTTGTAATGTCACTGATGTTGTGTTGTTAAAAGCAGAAATATTCCAGATCAGTTTAGGTGCTTCATATCTGCAAAATTTCACAGGTAACGTAGGCCTGTTATCACACAGCAACAGTGATCATGCACACAGCAGCTCACGAAGATAAATATGAATCAACAAATCTCACAGAACACAAGTCCTTTCCTGATCAGAGAAAAGCTTTTGTTTGTTTTTAGAGCTCTTTCTGGTTGAATCTAGACTAGAGACTGTGTACACATTCCATTTGTCCCAGGTTGATTTTTCTAGTTAAAAATGATTTATAATAAATGAGTTGCCACGTGCCCTGCAGATGTAGGAATGTAACATCAAAGCTGAACTATTTCAGTGTGATCTGAGCATGTCTCATAAGTTCAGTGTTAAAAAGTGATAAAACTCCAAATTGTTTAGAAAGATGTGGATCGAATAACTTCCCAAATTCACAAGATATTTTTATCTAACGAAAATTTCTGCTTCATCCTATATTGTTGGCATTTTCCCTTAAAAACAGACATTTTCACTGCAGTCTCAAAGTTTATAGCTCTCCCGAGATGACTGATTTACAGAGACGAGAAAAAAATGGTATAGAAAGCAGGTGAAAAGTTTATTTGAACATGGAAAAAATAACCCAGATAACTGACTGAATGCAGCATTTTTAATCATAAAAAATACTGACTTTTGCCCATTAAATACAGGTAATTGTATGTCTGCTCCTGCTTTATATCCGCAGTGGCTGCATTCAATTGACAGAAAGTGGCTGCTGCATCATGATGCACAGCAATTGCCTGATTCATATCCACTTCGATAGAAAAGAGTCAACTTATCTTACAAGATTAACTAAAATAGGACGTGTCACTCAATATTAATGTGTTGATTATTTGTGTAGCCTAATGAAACGCAGAGGACATCCACCAAACCTGTCTGGGGGGTTTTGGATAGGTCTGTCAAGTGTGCACCTGCCAAGATCCACCAAAATTGTTCTAGATCAGCTGTGCTGAACTTAGACGTGGTCAGAGCTGGCGTAATCCAGTGCAACTTCTGACATGAAAATGACAATGCCCCTGCTGCGCCACACCCATCTTGGCGTAAGCCAGTTTACCAAATTTGCAAGTGCACACAGCACAACACAGCTGCACCTGCACGAAATTGCGGTTAAGCCAGGATTTGTACCAGGCACAAAAATAGCGCTCTTACAGTTTCTGCTATCTGATAGGTTTCTAATAGGTTAGTTAGGGCCCGAGCACTGAAACGGTGCGAGGACCCTATTGAAATCGTACTGTTTATTATTCTTACGAACATTCAAACCCCAATTTGGCCCCTTTCCCAAACTTGAAAATGATTCAAACTTTGCACAAAAATCAGTCGTGGTGAAAAATTTAATATTTTATTGTTTTCGCAAGTGGGTGGGGCCAAACTGCTCCACAGCGCCCCCTAGAAGCGCTTAAAAATTCATGAGAAATCAGTGGTTTGACCGATTCATACGAAATTTGGTAGGCATGTAGAGCATGCCAAGATGATCAGGTTTGTGTGCTTGGACTTTTTTGTCAGATCGACGGGAAGCCCGCTATTTTGTGTTGAAGTTTGAAAAAAAGCGTGTTTTTGGCGATTTCAGACATTGGAATTTAACGAACTCCTCCTAGGGATTTTATCCTATCCTCATGAAAATCGCTGGGTGTGCTCCTGACCCCTTTGGGATCAAAAGTTATTAAAATTGTTCCATTCCGAGCTACGGTGTGGGCGTGGCGTGGGCGCCATTTTGAGCGTTTCGCCAAGAAAAATCAAATGCTTATAACTCCACTGTACATTGTCCAATCTGCATGAAACTTTATGTGTATGATGAGAGTCCCGTCCTGAAGCCATTCATATGCTGAAATTCAGCCACACTCATGGCACCCCCTCCTGGTGACAGGAAATGACAAAATCGGACATGCAACGCACTTTACGAACTCCTCCTACAAATTTGATCGGAATGTCATGAAAAACGGTGTGGACGCTCTTCAGACCTGTTACATGAAAAGTTATCAAAGTCTTTCCGATCGGATTAACAGTGTGGGCGTGACAGGACCGCCATTTTGACCATGTCGCCGTGACAATGAAACCTTGATAACTTCAGTAAATCTTGTTCAATATGCACCAAACTTCACATGCTTGTGACCTCTGACACAAATTTTCATATTTCATTGGTTTCGCAAGTGGGCGGGGCCAAATGGCTCGCCAGGGGCCCCTAAACTGCAGCCCGGGGCCCACTTTAACATACATGGATGAAAATCGGTGGGTAGATGTATCACACCGAGATCTAATAAAAAGTCTCTTGGCACCATATGCTAAACTCAACAGGAAGTCTGCCATTTTGAATTGAACAGCCATTTTGGGTGATTTACACGTTGCGTACTTTAACAAACTCCTCCTAGGGATTTTGTCAGATTCTCATGAAAATCGCTGTGTAAAGTCTTGACCCCTTTGGGATCAAAAGTTATTGGAGTCACGGTGTGGGCGTGGCTGGGCCACCATTTTGAGCCTTTCGCCAGAAAAAATTAAATGCTCATAACTTCACTATACACTGTCCAATATACATGAAACTTTACATGTATGATAAGAGGCCCGTCCTGAACCCATTCACATGCTAATATTCAGCCATCCTAATAGCGCCCCCTCCTGGCAACAGGAAATGACCAAAATTAGACATGCGCCGCACTTTAATGAACTCCTGCTACAAATTTGCTTGGAATGTCATGAAATCTGGTGTGTACACTCTTCAGACCTGTGACATGAAAAGTTACTAAAATCTTTCGAATCGGAGTTACAGTGTGGGCGTGTCGGGGCCGCCATTTTGAGCCTTTCGCCAGAAAAAATCAAATGCTTATAACTTCACTATACATTCTCCAGTATACATGAAACTTTACATGTGTGATAAGAGTCCCGCCCTGAAGGCATTCACATGCTGATATTCAGTCAGACTCATAGCGCCCCCTACTGGGACCAGGAAGTAAGCCTCTTAGTGAAGTTCGACCATCATTTTCACGAACTTGTTGCGTTGTACACGGTGCTTACTGCGACGACGTGCTTTTTCCCCGACTGCGGCACTCCCCGGCGGGCACGTGGGTGCGAGTGCCCGTTCATCGCCGCTTGTGGCTTTAATTTTATTTGTTTTTTCAACCTAATGATACACCTGCATGGACACACTTTTGGACCATTTGCTCGGAGTTTCAAGGACCAGCTACCAAATGCAAACTGAACATTCTGAATCAACCCTTGATGTTTTATCAACTGCGTCATTTTATATCTGTTGGTGTGGAGTCAAGAGGCAAAACTACAAAATTTGTGTCACCATCAAAATACTTGAGAACTGTAACCCTACAGCAACTGCTTTAATGATCAGTCTGTTATAAAACCATCATTGGGTTATCAAGCAATTTGAGTGAGCCTGAGTTTGTTTGGAACATTTAAGAGCATAGTTGACAGATCTTGTGTATGTCCTCGTCAATATTGTAGCCGAGTGGTAAACATATGGTTGATTTACAATATAATTTTCTCACTTGAGTTTATGTAAAACCCTTTGAAGATATTTCTGTATTTTAATGTGTTTTTGTTTATATCTGTTATGCATCAGTCCATTGTTTATGGTAAATGGACTTATTGGAATTTGATGTGTTGTTACCAACTTTTGTCAGAGGGTGGGAGAAATTTATTAGAAATCGTTACTCCACTACACTTCGCCAAGTGCATCTTGGTCTGTTGATCTCTTGCTGTTACCGTTGGACTGACTTGAAAATGCAGAGAGAACCGCCGTTTAAGACTCTTGTGAAATATTAGGTAAATATACCAAAAACTTGCTTAACCCCTATGCACCATTGGAAACACATTTGGATTTAGCCAATTAGTGACAAAAAATGTCCTTTCATAAAGCAGCCATGAAACAGCCTGGCACATGTCAATAATTAGCAATAATTAGCGTTGATTTTGATGCATTGTTATTTTTTGTGCAGGGTCAGATTTATAATTTGGTATACTGATTTCCTCCTAAGGACCATTTTTTCCTCTTTGTTATTAAAATGGATTTAAATGCAGCCATTCCTGCACCACTGTGGGAAAAAAATCATCTATAAACATAAAAACAACTTCTGGATGAAATGTAGAATTGACTTCAAGCTTCACATTAGCTTTTGCTTGAAATGAATTGGTTTAGCAGAAACCGAGATATCTTATTCAGAGGCTGAGCAAGAAAACAGCTGCTGCAGCAGGCAGCCCAATGATTTGCTGCCACGCTACCATTCCTGCAACTCTGTGGGGAAAAATGACCCAGCATGGGCAGCAAATCCTTGGGCTGAGTGAGCCAAAGAGAGTGTGTGAGTGTGTATTAGAGCGAGTGCAAGTGAGTGTGTGACTTTGATGTAGGTACATCAAAGTAAAACTCTTGTTTGAACTGCAGTGCAATCCCTATATTTCCCTTAATCCCTATACAGTGCAATCCATTTTTTTTTTTTTTTTTACTACAGTGGCTTCAAAACTGCATAGTGAAAATTAAGCGTATTTCCCTGTTTTGCAAACAGAACAAACAGGAGAAAAAGCTTCACTCAGCTTGAAAATAGTAAAATCTTCAATTTTGAAGCCAGGGCTTCAGTTTGAAAGTCTTTAAAAAAAAAAAAAACAACCCCACCATTTTATACTGTTATAGTCATGGGATAAAAAAAATACAGGCTTTCTTTGTTTACATTTTGCCATTTTTTCTATAAGGATTTGAATGTGTTTTTCGCTTACGCTCAGGCTCAGACACACACACACACACTTATTCAAAACACACCACAGCCCACACACTGACATCCCTACCAACACACTCACACCATTTTTGTTGCACTTTTTTTTCAATTGGCCTGCATTGCTTCATTATTTGAGAGAATGGGGAAAAGAGTACATCACCTGTTTTTGACAGATGGGCCAAAAACAGGCAAATGGTGCCATCCTGTGGTGAAATGTAAAAACTACAAAGGAATAATGGTTGAAACACTAATAGCAAGAATTGCGTGCTTTTATGCTGTAATGGCGGTGAAATTAAAAAAATACAGTTTCAATGGGTTCCCACAGGCCGTAAGCAGAAAAATAGGTAACAAGGTGAAAATCAGACTTATTTTAGGAGCTGTGGTTATCTTCCAAACTTAAAAAAAAAAAAATCACATCAGACAAATATCATGGCTACATCATCACAATAGCCAATTATTGATTCAAATAAAAATTAGAAATCCAGAAAATGTCCTAAGATGTTGGTGTGGTCAGCCTGCAATGGAGGCGTGAGCGGGCGACCACCATTTTCTCAGTTGTAAATGCAGTGTTACCGCCGGTGTCCAACCTGAAGTTAAAGTTTTGCTGTGAAGCTGTTTTAAAGTGTAAGTGTTAATGAAAATGCCTCATTCAGCAATGCACTGGAATTTAATGGGTTCTGGTTATGAATTTATTTTTCTGTTTTGTCTCTGTGTATAGCCCAAACTCAAGGTCAAAGACCTTGAGTTTGCTGCCAATTACAGCAAATTAGCACGTGCTGCATGGCTGAAGACTATTTTTATTTGAGTAAGTGGCCGAAAATAAAGTGCTCTAAGAACCCCGGTAATTGTATTCTGTGTGGCAACTGATTCCTTGGGCTACATGATGATAGGGATTTGTGCTGATATCTGAGCATATTTCAAGGTGATGCTGTTCACTGGATGATGATGCAGAGTAATACAAAAGTACTTTAACTAGTGTCACAAATTACATTTAACACATCAGTTTCTCTGAGGAACAATCTCAAAAACACTGATATTCAGCTAGAGAACAAAAGCTTAGTAGCTCCCTATTTTAATTCACCATAATACAACGATATTTAGTATCAGTATCCAGTTTAGGTTTCTCCCACATTTACCATAAACATCTGATGTAAAATCCTTCTCTTACTTCACTAACTAGAGGGGCATTTTGAAAGCTCAGATCAGAAAGGCCAGTAGTACACTCCTTTATAATCCATAATCTGTGAGGGCAACCACCATATATGTCTGGATATATTTCCACAACTATTAGAATTATGTCACAACATGACTGCACCTTGCTGAAGCCTGATCATCTAAGCTTTGCCTTTATTATGTACTTCAGAATTGTTTGTTGATGAGAGTATATCATATACTCTTACATTACCTTGCTGTAAATGTAAACATCGAACTCATTAGCTAGTAGCCAAACAACAGTAAACATCAGTTCATGCATTCTACACAAAATATGCAGTCAATTTTATATTCACCCATTGCAATAGCAGCAGGGTTCATGTCTCTCTAGCCACGCATGAGCCCCAAACACTTTCAGGGCCCTACGCAGCAGAAAATGTGGCCTGATGGACTCTGGATTATACTCTTAAGTAAACTCAAGGGATGACATATGATGCATGATGTGTGTGTTACTGTAGTTTGAAATAAAAAGGCCTCGTAAATATTATAACACTGTATAAAAGTTAGCTGTTTTATGAAACCACTGTTCCTGAGTGCTTCACGACTGCTTTGTGTGAACCACAAAACATTGACCAAAAATCTGTCACAACTGAATCGTTATAAGCCTTTTTACAAACATGAGCTTTACTGTTCTATGTTCAGTTATAGCCAAAATGCTAACAGAAAGTTTAAAAGGCATCATCAGTAGTCTGTTGGAGCATTTCCATTATCATTAAATTACATTTTTAAACAAAAGGATGTTGTGTGGAAATACTGTTAATGCTGTCGCAAGACTCACTGGCCACCTCTAGAGGTGGATATATAACAGAGAAATATACCACAACACCGTAGTGGAAAATTTTTTATTTCATGAAAATTATAACTATTGGCACTTACTTCACCCCAATGAAATTCAAAAACCCACTAAATGAAGTGAGCTGGAGCAAAATCAGTTGTAATGTAGAAAGTGACAAAGACAGGTTCTCATGGTGACTCTAAACTATGAAACAGACAGAGGATTTACTATGCCAGAATCAAAATTCAGAAAACCAAATTATGACCTCTCTGACAAATTCTGACATACATTTAAGATTAGTTGGGTAGTTAATTTATTTACTCTGTACACTTAGTCTAATACAGCTGACCTGCAAAAAACCCCCAAAACAAACAAAAAAACGCCCCCTACGTTCATGAAGGTTTCCTCGATATAAATGGTGTGAATGATGTGGACAAAATCCTAACACACCTACATCCTCCTAAATGACCATACAGTTAAATCCACAACTCTCTTAACATTTACAACAGCAACTTATTGTTACAACCTTCACAAAGACAGGATTTATTGCAGGATTGGTGTATAGATGTAAAGCAGCTCATGACAGAAATGGTAAATCTTACATTTCTGTCCTTGGTCAAAACTTTGATGTGATAGCTTAGAAGTTTGACAAAGGCCAGACATTTTTAACATTCCTTAGTTTCATCCTCTTCTTTTACTTCCTTTTTCTCAGCAGAAATGCTGCCATATATAGCAGATGAGAGGGGAGATTTACAAAGCTACTTTCATTAGTGTAACTTAATCTTATTTTAGCGTTTTGACGTAAAATTTCAGAAGGTAGCACTAAAAACATTTATACACAGACTTTGACCCCATGTTGGAGTCTACTGTATAGGGTGAAGCATACACTGCTGACTACAATTTTCCTCTGAATACAAGAGTTAGGCAAGGGCAATACATGTTTACTGTCTTAACCAGGATCAGATGAGAAGATTGAGGTCTTGGTCTGTGTATGTGGATAGGAAAAACAACCAGGTTACCAGGATTAGTTTCAATGTAATGTATTAAGAATGTTAGGTAGAAGACCCGATTTCAATCCCCCAATACGTCCTGCTCTAACAGAACCACAAATCTCACATGCTTAAAAACCTAATTTCACAAGCACACAAAAAAGGACATTCTCCAAAAATGTACAGCATAAAAGCAAGGTCCAGGGGTCAACAAGGCTCATCTGTTTTCTGTAACAGCCAGACATTTCAATGAGGTACTTTGATTAAACTGCATGTCTGTGTTGGAACAAAAAAAGGAATCTTTATCTTCTCTTATTTGCGTATAGTGACACAATGTGCTATGAACATCCAAATGTTCATAGCAGTGAGAAGGACAGGTGGTTTGGTGCACTGGAATCTCATCTTGAGGCCTCAAACGCTTATTGTGTAAAAGGAGACAAATGCTAAAATATCCTCTCCTGTTGGGCTGTGAAGTCTTTAAGTAACTATAATTTTGGGTGCCGTACAGTAACAATTTCTGTCCCATTTTTGGTTCCATGAGTGCTGAGCCTCTGAGGTCTTGTCCTTACAATCTGAGCTTGTCATCAATGTCAACTCATTTTAATTAATATTTATTACCAGAAAAACACTTGAGGTCAAAATGTCTACATTCTAGCCTCTATTAGACTTGCATTTTGAGAATATACAGAGCTAAAGTATAGCTAGTGAAGCACAGGGCCTGCATGAAGAATTCAAGCTATCTTTGGTTTGGAGGGCTCAAGAAATTCTTTGTAGGCATTATTAAAAATCTGCTGTTTACTCTCTCTTTACTACTGTATGGGTCAAGATGGCTGCCAATTTTGGTTCAAAGCCTGTGTATATCTAACTAGTTAACATTCAAAAGGATCCAATGGGGGTAACTAGCTGCAATGACAGATACCTGCATGCAAATGCCGCTGCAGTTCAGATGGTAATGTTGAGATTTCAGTGTAGTGCTGTCAGTGTGGCTGGTTTGACCACTATTCCAGGATTCAAACATTATGGCATAAGTGGGGAAATATAGGAAACCAATATTTCCAAGTATACCATTGTCTGGGTGACTTCTCAGTTCTGATTGGCTGCGGGGGGTCTGTCAAGAACTGATATAGTACACCCATGACGAAGTTCCAGTCAAATTGTCTATTCACCTTACTGAATTATTTAGCTTGCTCAGCCTATATCCAGTCAAATTGACATTAGAAATAAAATAAATGAATTAAAAAGAAAAGCTCATTTACAACTGTGTGGTCCTTCAGCGACTCATCCTCTGAACACCACAGGATGGCAATCACAACAAACGTCCAGAGGTGTACTGCCTCTTTAAGCTCACTCATGCTTTTTATCACAGTAGCAATTTACTTAACTTTCACATAACTTTCACTATTCCACTTGCTACCTCAGGCTACGGCAGACAGTACACAATGTATCATTTGTTCCAAAAAATTTTGATATTGATTGGGGGACAACATGGCTGGATAGCTGGCTTGACTTGTTGTTTAACAGACAATCAGATTGTAACTATTATCTTTCATCTGTATGCAGTGTTATTGATTTTAAATCATATTAGCGTAACATCAGCTTTCGGATTCACAGCTGAGTGGGCTGAGCAGACTAGTATCTCCCATTATGAGGTCATATCTAAGGTTAGTCTAACATCTATCCAAGACCTTTTCCATTATATTAGAACTTAGCAGAATGGAAAAGACTATTCCAGGTATTAGTCAAACCCTCAGGCTGTACCAGGTAAACAGAGTAAAATGTTGTTGAAAAACTTAAGATTTTAACTACAAATGCATGAAAATATAAATTTATGGTCTTAATGTTTATTCCTTTGGCAAGTGACCGAGTTTTAAGTAGGGTAATGCCGTTTAAGGTGTCCATAAACAGGAGCTACAAAAAGCATCATAAAGCAGTCACTGAAGACCGTGTTAAGTTGATAACCCCATAAAAACTACAAGGGAGTACATTTCTGTTCAAACATTGCATGCACATTTAGTCAAAAATAAAATAGTAATTTATAAATAGTCATAAAAATTGAAAATCTCCTAAGACCTAAATATAATTTAGAATACCTACAAATTAGTTAACTCACAGAACATGTAAAATTATCTTTCAAAGGGAGAAAAAACAAAGATCAAAAGCTCTTCTTACTTTTGAGTTTGTATAGAAATCTTGCCATCCTGTGGCCTTAATTCAAAAATGTTCTTAGATATATCCTAGTACTTAGTCTTTAGATAATTTCCAGCAGTTGGCTTATGTAAGGCTCAGCAGGTTCTAAGAATACAATTTCTGACTTGCGCACCACTGATCTATAAATCTCATATCAACCTAATTTGACTGCATATGCTTTGGGTTTCCTCCTTATATAAAGTCAGCACAAATGAGGGTTTTTCTGGGAATAACCACCAGAAGAGAAATAAATCTTTCAGAAGACATATCATGGCAGTAGTAAAGGAGACTGAAGCCAGGCAACACATATTAATCAGTGGACTTTATAGTGGGTTGAGAAACAGCTAAACACGCAGGTTGAGTGTGGCTCTGCTGCAGTGAACAAAGGTGGGGCAGAGAAGAAAAGTGTTGCTGATGTTAAAAAGAAATGGTCTTACTTTACAAGTAAGAAAAAAAAGGTATAGCCATACATCACCACAGTAATCTACTGCTAATTCCTCATACCTTCAGTGAGAATTCTTATCCTTGTTAAAGTAATGATTTTAAGTAAGCACTTAAACGTGGTTTTCTGTTTACATCATACATAGTATCAGATTTGATTGGAAGTTCACTTTGTTCAAACCCCTAATCTATTCACTAAGAACAAACCAAAACAAACAAAAACAAAAACAAAAAACCAGGAAGCTGAGCAAAGAAATACTTTTTTTGGTTGCATTTGCAGGTCAGTGATCAGGACTAAACAAAACGTTAGACAACCCTCTTTCACTGTATTCTTATCGAAAAACAAATTTGCTTAGAAAGGTAGAGGGTGACATGTTGTATGTGCTTGTAACTGATTTGGAATCAATAACAGAAAGGCAGTCAGGAACAGAAAAGATGAAACAGAAAGAATAACAGGAGCAGAAAGAGACAGAAAGAAAGCCCCAAACACCACTTTTGGAAGTTAAAAAATACAAATTAAGGCCTCAAGGGAGAAAAAAGACATCTTGCATATAACCATTATCTTCCTGTCTAAACAATGCAGCAGCTTGCCTGAAACATGCCTCTCTACAGTCATTGCATCGAGTCAAAGTGCTGTCAGAGTGGTAGTGAAAGAGAGACATACACAAAAACATTCACACAGCCCCTGAGAAAGGTTAGTGTCATCCTGCTGCTAACCTGTAACACTTGGCAACAGGGGAGAACAGCATCTTGCTGCTTTCACATCAATTATTATTTTAGGTGGCTTTCTCTTGACTCCAGAAACAACTGAGAACAAACTGCCAGGATTAGGAGTGCTCTTAAACAGCTTATACTTCACATAGTGTGTGGTTGTCTGTGATATGGTGCAGCATTGTAGAAGGCTTCATGCTGCATAACACACACCGCCAGTTTACACACTGCTTTTTCTTTGACAGTTAAATAAAATCAATCCTGTTGATGCCCATAACATAAAAATAACATCATGTCAAATAACATTGTGTCCTGTGTCTGACTGTTTTACATGTGTTATAGGATTTGCCATAATCTAGTCTTTCTTTCTAGCCTTCTGTGATGAACTCAAGTCCTGACAAGAGAATGTGCGAATAGTGTTAGGCAGCATTAGGGCCATCCAGGTGGGCTTCAGCATCGCTAAAGGGTGGCAAGTACCCTGAGGAAGGAGATGATGAGGACACAAAATGATTGTCCGACACCAAAAACAAGAGCCTCCAAAGAGATCATTCTCTTCCCTGCTGCCTTGTACACGCCCGCTATTGCTGCACCTGTAAAAAAGAGATAAAGAATAAAGCACAGTATTATTCATCAGCTTTATTGTTTTTTCAAAGAAATTTTTGATGATTTTAAGACAACATATTTGCTTCAAGACAGGAAGACAGGATTGAATTGTACAGCAAAAAACCTCAAAACTATGCAAAAATTTGCAAATTTCCATACAGGCTTTGCCCTCTACAAGCTGTCGCTACTGGGTTCATCCTCACACATGCGCAATCCTGAAGATTTCCTTCCCGCCACTGTACCATACAGTGGCCCCTCTCAGGTCCGCCTGAGCAGCATAAAACACTGTCAGGACCTGAGTTATGCTCCCTCTTTCTCTTCAACTTACGCAACAAAAGAGCAGAAGATTAAGAAGATTAGGAAGTTTACTGTAGCTTCACCAGACAGCGTTTTGCCAGTGGTGTTTGCCTCTGCCCTTCCTGCCAGGCTGGCTACATCATGGAATTTGACCTCCATGCCCACTGCGAGACCTGTCTCGGCCCGCAACATGCTGGACTCACCCTCATCTCCCACCCTACTTGCCCGTAGAGGAGAAGCAGCGGCGGGTCGACGCCTTTACAGTCTTGCAGGAGGATGACGAGAACGATGGCTGGGCAAGAACTGCTGGATGTTGCTCCTGACCAGGCAGGGTTCCGTGATGATGGGCCAGAGACCCCTGACTTAGCTCTCTCCATTGCCGGCTCCCCCATGGCTCACCCCTCTTCCCAGTGGAAGACCTTTTGGACAACAGCGACAAAGAGGCACGGCCTGTGCCCACTCCTCTTTCCTCGCCAGTGGCTGGCCTTCTCCCTTGTGGCGCTCTCTTCCGGGACTTTCCGGAGATCATCAGGACAGCAGCCAGCCGTAAGGAGGTGCCCATGCCTCCAGAGCCACCTGCACTTGTTCCGAGCGCCATGTTGGGGGATATCTGCCGCCCAGAGCAGGAATCCTAGTGCCTCCCACTGCGGCCGCGCTTCCTGCCACTTCTGCCTTCCTTTCTGAAGTGGTGGCGGAGCCTAGCAAGCTGAAGGCTCAGTCACATGGTATGACCTGTTCACCAGGGACGAAGGAGACACCGAGCACGGCTTTCCCTCCGTCCCTCTGCTGGAGCCCAGTCTGGTGGCTATCTTGCTGCTGAAGGCCACATTTTTCGGAAGGAAGCTGACGCCGCCTTCCCAGCATGACCAGGTCACCGCCTGCTTCACAGATCAAACCCACCAGTGTGCAGCTCAGATGGCAGCAGCGATAAATGACATCTCCCTGCTCACCTCCTCCATCACTGCTCAGCCCCGTGCTCTTCCTGCTGAGTTAGTGACAGAGATTGGCAAGGCTACAGCCGCTATCTTGACCCTCTCCCCAGAGGCGGTGGCTCAAGCTTGCATCAAGGCGTGGATGATGATGCTGCAGCGCAGCATGTGGCTCCATGTCCCAGTTGCCTAAGCAAGTCAGAAAAGCTTTGCCTGACGGCCCCATCAGTTCTGACAGGCTCTTTAGGCCACTCCTCCCTGACACTGTCAACCATCTGCAGCAGGCATCAGAGGAGGCATGAGAAGGTACGTAAGCATACTTCTAGGAGCAGAGCTTCCTCTCGCCAGCAATGCTCTTGGCGGGACAGGCAAGTTTTTCAGTCGAAAGTGAGACAACCCACAGCCACTGTCGCTGCGTCTCGGCCCACCACTGCTCAGTGGTGCTTCTCTACAAAATGAAAGGGCTACACTATTCAGTTCGCCAGCCCCCCTCCACCATTCAACGGGGTGCTAGAGTGAGTCATGCCATCTCAGACAGAGTCAGCTGCTCCGACGACAGAGTTGAAGGAGCTCATGGAAAAAGGAGCAATTTCCAGGGTACCTGCTGGCGAGGAAAACAATGTTTTTTATTCACGTTACTTCCTCGTGCCAAAGAAAACAGGCGGTATGAGGCTGATTCTTTATCTGGTTCTCTTTAACAAATTCATAATGAAGAGGCCCTTTCACATGCTCACAATAAAGCATTTTCTGGACTGTGTGCGTCCCGGCGACTGGTTCACTTCCATCGACCATGATGCTTACTTTCATATATCTATCATCCCAAAGCACAGGAAATTACTGCGCTTCTCATTCAACAGAGTCTACTTTCAATACAACCGTTTGCCCTTTGGTTAGCTCTTGAGCTGTTACACAGGAAAGGCAGCAGAATGCTTTTTTATCTGGACGACCTGATTGCAATGGCGTTCTTCAGGGAGAGTGCAGTGCTTCACACAGTGGAACTGGTAAAGCACCTGTCCCTGCGGAGGTTTGCCATAAATTGGGAAAAGAGCTCTTCCCTCACAGTCAATAGTTTATCTGGGGGTGCATATGAGCTCGACATGAGAGCGAGGTTATCTCTGGCCAGACTGGAGGTGCTCAGCGCTCTTCTCTCATCTCACCATGCAAGGTGGTGTCGGGTCTGCTTGTGATGCGTTTGCTAGGCCTCCTTCACATGACAGGATGACAATCCAGAGATGGTTTGGCCGCCTCCGCCTCGACCCAGTCTGGCACAAGAGGTGCATGTTGATTATCCCATCCACCCTACAACCGGACCTGTCATATTGTAAAACCCCCTGCATTCTGTGGGCAGGGGTTCCCCTCGGGAGAGTTACGTCACACGTTTCAGTGTATACTGATGTCTCTCTGTTCGGGTGAGGGGGGACATGTCCCTCATGCCTGGAGCTTTCCACGGTGCCGAAAGTGCTACAACACTTAGCTCCACTTCTGACAGACAAGCATGTAATGATAAGGACAGACAACAAGACAGCTGCGGCTTATGCAAATCGCCAAGGTGGTGTTCGTTTGGCTCATCTGCTGGAGTTAGCCAGGAGCCTTCTGCTGTAGTCACAGGCAAATATTCGCTCCATCAGAGCAGTTTATATTCCAGGCAAGCAGAATCGGGCTGCGGACCTGATGTCAAGTGGCAGCCCTTCTCAGAGCAAGTAAAAGCTTTGCTTTCTTCAGCGTTCATCCCTCTTGTAGTTAAAATCGTTGCAATGACACAATCAGGTAAGCCCATTTAGACTAAAGTATGTTGTTTAGATGCTTAATGTGTGTCGATGTGAATGTATGAAGCGTTAGCAGCCTCTATGTTTAGAAGCTTTACTGACACGTGTGACAGCACAAAATAGGTTAAAACACGGGCTGCTCTCATCCTTTAAGGCGTGTTAATTCATAAAAATATGAAGAGGCGTGCACTGCTGAATCAAGATGGAGCTCTTTGCTCTCTTGTCGTCTTTTCTCTTCTCTCAAAAATCAATCAAATTAACCTAACAGTGGCATGTACCGCTGATTGCGCTTCTTTCAATCAGCTGAGCAGTGAATAGTGGGGTAAATGATGCAGGAGGAAAAAGATGTAAGACCAGAATGTAAGACCAGAGACTGCTGTTACGGACATGTGAATTAAAGTGAGGGAAGACATTAAACTACTTTATTGTTCTTACTGCTGTAAACGAGCGTGCTGCTTGACCTAGTGCTTCTCCTCGACCCTCTCTGTGCAAAACTTCCACATACATGACCACGTGCTATTAGTGTGTGGTTCGAAGCGGTGTTTGGTTGAGGGGCTCTGACCCCCTGAGGGCTGTGGAGGCGCTACATATATCTTAAACCATGTAACACAGCTACACAGAGAAGGTCCAACAAAGTGCAGATCAAGGCAAAATAAGGCTTTCAGCGCCGATCGATCAGTGGTCCAACACTGTCAGTGGATGCAGATATTGCTGGTGCTGATAGGAACTAATCTCAAAATGTCCAATCTGTGCTGATCAATTGGTCAAACCGATGAATTGGTTGACCTCTAATTTGGTGAAATAGGTTCCTCCTCCAATTCTCCGATGAATGGACCTCCGCCGTTACTTCCTTAACATCAAACATCACTATCGAAGATCTCTGTGCTGACTGGCTATTGTGGGGCAAATTGGTTGCTAAAGTTAAGATTTCTCAACTCTTGCAAATTAGCGAATAATGCAAAATTTGTGCTATTCGCTTCATTTGTGCAGCGCAATTCACTTCGCTTGACAAGAACTGGCATCTAATCGCATATTTATTGATTTTACATGTAATTTACTCTCCCCAGTAATTTTACTCACCCCCGGTGTGAACACACAGAAACAGTAACAGAACAGGTTCACATGTAACCTCTTTGCAAGCTGTCATCTTAAAGATGGCAATTATAATTGACACTGAATATCTGAGGATGTTATAGTCCTAAATTTGTTTTTACTATGTATAGTGAGCATTTTGCACAAAAGGTTTTGGTAAAAATTTTATTTTGGGATGAATTAGGTTCTATCTTGACTGCTTTTAATGTATTATTTACCCTAAATTAATATAAGCAAAGGATTGGCCTTAGTTAAAGGGAGTTTAGGACCCAACAAACCTGATCAGAACATTACTGTCATAATCAGAGCAGAAATACACAAACATTAACTGTATATATAGGCAGAAGACTTACTGGTGAGCACTCCCCCACAAACTGGTCCCATTATACCCATGAGCAGGATAGCAATGGGCATGAACCTGGCCATCTTGTGCTGACGCAATGTGGCGAGGGAAAGCAGAGCTGCAGGCAGGTGGAAGACCAGAGAGGAGACTGCTGCCCACAGAAATACTCCGTACCACATCTCTGTGCAAACACATATTCACTCAGTCACACATCAGTTCATGCCAATCAAAGTACAAATCATATACATTTTGACAGTGCATGTCAGCAAAGTAATCAGACCACTCAATTGTTAATTAATGTGATCTTGAGCTATCTGGCTCACACCAGGAGAACAGAAGTTTTATAAATGTATGAGTGACAAATAAAGGCAAAAAGCTAGCTAAGATAGTACAGACACTAGCAAATGTAGATGCTTCCATAAACATGATGAGGGCTCACTGCATGGATCAACGGACATGTAATAGGGATGTAACGGTGCAGTATCGCGATAGCACAAGTGTCTCTGTACTGTCATGGACATGTAACGGTATTAAATCATAGACATTCTGGGCAAAGAGTGTAGTTTTGTCTCAGCTGCAGTGAAGCAGAGCGGAGGGTACTGGGAACTACAGAGACCATCAACCATTGCAGCTCTTTCATCATCACATGCTGTGGATGGCAAACAATCCGAATCATGGGCTGTAATGTTTTTAACGAGGCAGAGGCAGGCTGCAGTGAACGAGATTGCATAGCCAAAGCGTTCTCTCAAATTTCAGTGTTGAGTTAAACTAAGATGGGTTGAAGAAATAAAGGAATAAGCCTACCCGTTAACTTTCACCTTCTCTTTGGTGGCAGCGCACAGCTGTAAAAAGAAATTAAAAAAAGTCCACTAGCGAGAGACCTGCTGAACTGTGTGTGAAAAAACTCATCTCAGCAAACACAGTCAGTGTTTAGCTCATGAAATGGCTAAAAAGACATTACTAGTAGGAAATGATCAAAGGAGCCATTAACTTGCGATTGCGGGAAACAGAAAAGAGCACAGGGTATGAGCTGGGTCAATTGTATATCACTATTAATTTAGACATCGCATGTGGTTATTATTTGCACATTCTTATACAGAAAATACAGCAATATAAGTGAAGAACAATTACAAAACAATTGGATAATAGTAAGTATAATTTTTTCCCAAGGCTTGAATTGTCTTTTTTAAAATTTTTAAATACTGCAATGAATACTGTATCGTTTTGATACCGTTACGTCCCTAGTATGTAATACTGTAAATCATAAGTTGTGGCAGTCACAGTCACATATGTCAACCCAACTGAGGAAAGGCGAGAAATTAGTGAGTTATGTTTGACAGTGCTGTATAGTACAATTACTTAAACTCAAGATGCACAATATTTATCACTGCCAATTCATATTTGGCAGATAATGGTAAATTCTTCTTATTGGTTGTTTATTATTGTTATTAATCTTCAATGTAAAATGATACAGGAAAAATAACTGACAAGAGTTGTCTCAATAGATAACAACTTGAAAAGTAAAGACTTGAAATGAAACACCAGCATCCACAAAAATGAACAGTTCGGCTGATATGACATCCAGACAAAACATCACTTTCATTATGCACAACATAAATTTTTGCCAGATTTATGCCCAACTGCAGCTACAGAGTTCCTGCACAAGGGTGCCTGTGCCAAAAAAATGTGCTATAATTTTGAGACACAGGAAGAGGGAGCAACAAGTAACAACATCAAAGAGTTAATTGTTGATGCCACTATGATTATCTTTACAACTGACACATAGATGTCAAGTGTAATCCCAATAGGCATGTTGACCCTTACAGCAGAATAAATATTGCATACGGTCTCATATGGTAGCTGCAACTGCAACTGCTTCTGATTAGGGGTCAACCGATATGGGTTTTTCAATGGCCAATGCAGATTTTTTTGTTTTAAATCTTTTCATTAGAAACTACTGCGCGGGAAGTTTGACCTTCTGGATAAGATTTTTTTTTCCCCCACTTTTGTTATACATCACAGGTAAGACGACAGGAAATGACCAGGTGCAAAAAGTTTTGCCCAGAGCATAGCATTAAACCTTTCAACACTTGATTTTGGAAAGTTAAAAAACAAATATCTCCTTCGAACATCGCCAAAATAACAAACATCACTTTCAAAAGTGTCCCAGACTCAAAGTTTAACCATGATGAGCTCAAAATCCACAGAACCAGCCTCAAAATGAAGAAACTCTTAAGAGATATGAGTTTCAACGGAGCACAGTCGTGTAGTTGTTGGACCCTTGGGCAGATGCTACACTCTTATTTGCCTGTTCAGGTTGGAGGGCAGAGCTTAGTGAAAGGTCAACTGGGATGGTCCACAGCAGTTTTTGGAAGTTAAGAAATCTAATCATGCATTGATGTCAAGAAGGAGCACGTGCACAGATATAACGCAGCCACAAAGTATACATTTCACTTTTCATTTCATTTCACTTAAGTGGTACAGGTTTTCTTTTGATCGGCTTCTGAAAAGGTTTAAACTACCCCTCTGCAACGGACTGAAATTTAATTAGGACGGGGACAGTTTATTCTGACCAGGGTAATTATATGGAGCATTTTTATTTTGTTCAGACTTTCAAACTGATTGGAATGTTTGGCTCCATGTAAGTGTTGCTACACCTATGAGCTGAAAACTGTCAGCGTATTGAATACTGACAAAAATCCAATATTGTATACCCCTGAGCACTTGATTAACCAGAACCCAATCTCATTATGAAACATCTGAACAATTCCATATAACACCACAGTTTAACCAGTATAAATGCCACGTCTGAAGTACAACAATTAGCTTAACGTTATCTAGCAAGTGAACTCGGATTCTTAAACCGTGGCAAAGTCAGTATAAACTGGACAGTGCAAGAATTACCAAACTAGTGCTATTATACCATAATACATTTACAAGTATCCATGCTGTTGTGTATCCATTTGTAAAACCCAAACGCAATGATGTAACGCCATTTGTAACATTTGTGTCACTGCGTAAGTTGAGCTAACTTTACTGCACATTGGTAATGTTAAATTATGTGAAATTAAAACTTTACACACAGTAATAGCAAACGAATACTGAATTAACTTAGTACAATTTGCCCATGCCTTAAAACTTGTAGTGGGTCACGTTATTGCATTTTTTAACATTATTACATTTTTTCACGTTACCCTTTAGCATGTCTTACATTGTAACGTTACACATAAAACGGCCAAGAAATTGAAACGCAAGCTTAACGTTAGCAAAAATTTAATTAACATGACCGTGCTTGGGGTTAACTTAACTTACGCATTCTCCAAATTAGTATCAAATAATGACACACATTCTAAACAAGTCCGAGATGAAGCAAGAAGTTAGCTGTAGACTCACGAACATAAGTACCTAACTTACGGGTAAAAAGTAACATTAGCATCCAACAACCGACGTTAGCTACCAGTTAAACTTTCAGAATAAACTTTAACAGCACTGGAGCATTTTTTTTAACGTTCCCACATTAATTAATAACAAACTCGAGATGCGATTTCATATTCACCCTCTGCACTGTATTTCAGCACTTATGCACAGCATATGTAGCTAACAAGCTACCGAACAACGTTAGCTCACCTGAGAAGTCGCTGAGAGATGTGTCGTTTCCTCGGTATGTGCCATTTTTTCTCGGCACTAAATTCAAACCGAGTATTTGCTGGACAAAGCCTATCTCACTGTACCTATCCTGCATGTCTCACGCCGATATTTAGCACTGCAAGAATGCAAGACGGTAAATAGGCATGTAAAACCATTAGGTTGGGTGAGGAATTTACCAAGACTCAATCTTGACGCAAAATTGGTTAGCATCAAGCTAGCCGGACTCGTTCCTCACACAACATATTTTGAGTTAGTAGGGCCGGGTTCGCCCCTATCCAGGTCTTTCAGGCAGCAGTGCTAGATACCAACCGTAATTTAATGGACCGAAAATATTCGTTTATTAACTGCTTTTTAGATGCTATTGAATGAAAAGTAAATTTTAATGCTATCGTTCGACTCTCCCTTCAAACACAGAATCTAGGAGAACTGGAAGTACCAGAGAAGAGAGTGCCTAAAAGGCCTTACCCAGGTAAGTATTTGCCCCTAGAGCATACGTCCAGCGTTGCAAACGAAGAAAAAAAAAAAAGGACATTAAACGTAAACCTCCCTTTTTAGAATTTTAATTTTAAGTTAAGAACTGCAAATGTTTGGTGTTATCAATTCATAACTATAATTGTGTTTCACAAACAGACTTCACTACTGGGATTCGTATTTTTGACAATAAAGTGCTAAAATTAATCTGTCCGGATCCTCTTCAAGTTTTTTGATCGTGGTGAAGTTGGGGTTAGGTTGGTCTTTCCACAGACATTCACTCCCAACGCAGCTCCCCCGCAACATTAGGCTTTCGTTTAGCGACCATTAACAAATTACTTTTCCATGACACAGGGCGAATGTTATTTTGAATAATGACAGTCTCCAGGCCATGTGACCTAGGCAAAATCCGTGCTGGATCATATTGCTAACGTTATACTGGTTGGTTAGGACACACCTCTTTTCATCAAATTTTAATTCTCCTAATATTTATTGTATTTTTATGGAAAAATTAGCATTTTGCTTAATAGCTTCCATGTCATGTGAACCAGCATCTAAATAAGAGCTGGATCAGATTACTGCACAGGTTGGTTAGGACGACACACCGTTTTTTATTGGATTTTGACACCTCTAATATTTTAAATTAATATTCTTACGAACAAATGTGCATTTTTGCTCAATAGTTTCCAGGTCATGTGACCAAGACAGTCAAAATCAGCACTGGATCATACTACTACACAGGTTGGTTGGGGCACTCTTTTATTGCATTTTGGTACCTCTCATATTTTCTATGTTAAAACTGTTAGTTTTATTGGTGAAAGAGTGACTTTTTTGAAAGAAAACAAATTTTGCCTAGAGTTTGATATATAAATCATGGGTGTCAGAGCAACTTATTTGAAAACTTTCTGAACAATTTTAAAAGTCTTCTCCACTCCAGTGGTCATGTGACCCACTCTAGAGTGCTGAACGTTCTGCAGTGCACAGCCATTAGAAAAACTGGAGAGAGAGAGAGAGAGAGAGAGAGAAAACTAGAATTGTGATACTGCAAAAACTGCAAAAGATAGCAAAAAAGGCTAGATACAAGTTTAATAGTCCAATGTCTTGTCTTGGTTTAAGTTAAAAAGAGGAGTCAGTAGCACTTGTAAACACAACAGCTGTTTGTAAACAGCTCTTGTGTTTACAAACAGCTGTTTACAAACAGCTGTTGTGTTTACAAGTGCTGTTTGTAAACACAACAGCTGTTTGTAAACATAACATTCAAACTAGAACCCTCCTCCCAGCTCAACGCACCAGAAGTATCATAACTTAGCGAGGTCTACAATGGAATATTACATTTGTTTACTGGAGAAGTCAATAACTTAGCAAGTTATCAAGCTAACTGCCGGTGTTCAGTACCTACCTGTTCATCACAGAGTATCCCAACTCTGCATTGTTCTTCCCAGCCTCTCTTTCAGCACTCCAAAATGACTGAAAGCCAAACAGAGACTCACTTTCGCTCTGGAACAAGTTTTATCCACTTGCTCACTAGAGCTATATTTCCTTTTCTTTGCGCTATGTCCAGATTCGTAACTTTCTCCGGTTTGGATGGCATCCAGTAGCTGTGCTCCGCAGTGCTCTCAAGCTACTGTTACTTAAAAATTGATTGTGCGTCTACATCGCTCTTTACGGTAACTTGTCCTGTGCAGGTCCTGAATCAGCCAAAACATTAAAATACAGGCAGAGGGTGGTGTGTCTCCATACACAGTCACCAACACACATATATACAGAGGCCCAGAAGTGATAATTGAGCATTACTTTTGTGTATGTCTAGATTTTATTTTTTGGTAAAATCCTACTGACTCCACCTTTAAATGAAGTCTGTAGCTGAAACTATGTGGAAGAAGTACACATTCAAAGTGGGGTGGGTTTGAAGAAGATTTAATAATTTCTCCATTCATTTTAAGGGGCAAAACTTTATGGGAAAAGTGGAGTATTTCAAAAAGTATAAAAGGCACACAAAAAAAAGAAAAAAAAGGAAGCCATCATGTCTTTTAAGAGCTTAACATTTTGATAGTCGAATGGTTTTTAAAGAGCAAAGTATGCAGAAGTAGTAGTGGTCCAAAACACATACAGAAGACAGAGAATGAGATGAAGAAAAAAATAAAGAACAGAAGAACGTATGAATGCTGCATCAGCATTCCAACTAATAACTTATGTGATATTTTTATTTTGTTTTGGGTAATTGAAAATTGCAAGTCAGCACTGCCTGACTTTTTAACATGATGCTCGGTTGTATTGTAAGCATGCAGACAACAGAGTTACTTGAGCACTCCACCAGGCACCACTCTGGAAAACGTCAGTATGCCTGGTTCACAAATGCTTGCTTGATTCTCTTCTTCCTTTAATGCAACACTCCGATCAGCTTCTTACTGCTTCTCTCTCTAAAACATGCTCATTTGAATGCCATCTTTAATTTTAGACCATACAGGCAACTAACTATAGGAAACCCCTTATTAGCATGTTGTTATAACAAATGTTTGATATATTCATGTTGAAGACTTCTTATTTTGTCAAAGGCCAAACCCACACTTAACTACTCCCTTTGGGTTTAGACCAGGTACATGTTGTAGGGTTTTGCCTATAGAACAAAGTGTTGATTTCAGTGTGGTATTTGTTTAGGGGAGCATCTCAGATCGATAAATTAGAAGCTGTAAGTTGTAAAGCCTCAGAAGTAATGTTTCACATCAGCTACAACTTTTCATTACTGACTTTAGTACTACTTATTATTGGATGAGGTAAATGGTAAAGAAGATCTTAAGTAAAAGTTTTATGTACCAACATGAAAGTTTTATCATTTTAGTGTTGCCCATTTTTGGCTTTAAGAGTAAAATGCATTCTTCTGATGCCTTGCCTTGCCAAATTTTCACTTTTTTCAAACGAATAGTTTTTAGAAAGGCATTCTATATAACTTTATGGTATGCTTTGAGATGTGTTGAGTTCACACCTTTGGTAACCTTTGTTTAAAATGGATTGTGAAAAACAAGCAGCAGTGGACAACAGTGTTTTTGAACTTAGCCACCATCAAAACCTATTACTTCTCCTTAGCCCACCTTTTTCTCAGACTTACATTTTAGGATTCTATTCACATTTACACTAGTTTACATTGAAAGTCTCAGCGAAAACAAACATAAAGCGGGCACATAAATACACTAATATCATCCATCATTTAGATTTTTTGATAAGATGAAAAAAATCCAACTTCACAGCCTTAAAATATGGTAATTATAAGAGGTAAAGAAGTGCTTGCACTGTCTGGAAATAAGCTTTCAAAGTCCTATGATAAGACTATTCAGGACACAACCTCTAAAGAAACCTCTGGTGGGACGGTGCACCAGGACTAATTAAGCCTTTGTCTTTGCAGACAACACTAATAAACCAATTGCAAAAACCACTTCGCTTCAAAAAGTAAGATGAAATTTAATTACATGATCTGACAAAAAAGTGGGGTTAAGTTTTATGATCATTTGTAAATGCCTTCTTCCCTTTCCAATGCTTGTACAGAGAACTTTTACAAAGTCATTTTCCTTGGAAACAAATCTCAACATGCCAATCATGTGTTGCCATAATCTAAGACATTGTCACATATGTTCAGAGGAAAAAAAAGTATGGGAAAAGCAGTATCATTTAAATACCAACCGCAGGCAGATGCACTGGTAACTGGTCTACTAAGGGCTCAGAGCCACAGTTAACCTTATTATGTGGACGGATATTAAGCATTACGCTCCAACAGATCTGCTACCAATTGGCCTATCACAACACAGGTCCTGTATTTGTTAGGAAACAAAGTTAGTCATCTGGCTGCTCAAGGGCCAGAAGCTTTCCTTCGGAGCTGGTGAGGATTGAAACAAAGCTAAAAGGCAATTTATACAGATTCAATTAAAAAACCTCTGATTATAAACACCAGCAGGTTTAAAGTTGGTTTGAAAACCTTTAAAATTCAAACTTCCAAGTTAATCCAACAACTCCTGGAGCGAGATTTTTAAGCATAGGCGGCCATTCAAAGGGGAAAAAAAGGAGCTGGGTAAAGGGAGAATTTAGAATGACAATAGCACTGAAAAATGCCTTGAACTCATGTATTCTTTACTCATAACTGGATTTCCTGTAATAACCATCACACACGGTGTGTTGCCTCGGTTACAGCTGAAAAGATATACAGGGAGGAAGGCAGGAAGTATGAGTCACGCTTATGAAGGGTTATCATAACACTGGAACACTGCATAGCATATTATAAAGAAGAATTTTACAGCCCTAGAAAGTTGTCAGTGACAGTCATTTTATATCCATCTCAACAATTAGCAAGCTCTTGATAGTTTTTTCACTGATCACCTTATAAACCTAACTACCAGGAATTTGCACTTGCACTGGTCTGATTGGCCAACAACATATGTAGTCGAATATCACAGTGCACGGAATCATGCTCAATCTGCCTGCGCCAACAGTGCACCCCAGATTTGTCAACAAACTGAAAAGATGTTGTTTTGTCACAGACTGCTGTTGTCAGTCTGAACATAGCACAAGATCAACCAGCTGTGGATGGAACTGTCTATGGAACTGTCTGGTTTTAAAATTTTAACTAGTTCTCTTCAGAAACTGTTCAAGTAATGTGACTGATTTAGACCTGGCTACACGCAGCTGGGTGTTTGTGTATGTTGTTTTTCGCTCAATTTCTGCTAAGTTTTTATAAATCTACTCAAAAATGGCAGTTCTACACATTGTCTGGATGCATCTTCAACCTGCAATGTAATTTTGAAAATGCGAACATGATCCAAAGGGAGACCCACTTGTCTGATAAGCAGATTTGGGCCAAAGAAGAGGACTGTGTTTCGGAAAAAGTATAGTTGGGTCGAAAAAACACAAGCTGAGAAAACATTTACAGCTCAGCGTTTAAGTTGAGGTGATAACATACTGTATCACTTCTCTTTAGCCTTGTAGCAGCAAGGTAGGAAGTCAGTAAGCATGAATGCCACCTGATAGCAGGGAAAAGGGTGTGTTGGTATGGCTCTCTAGTAACAAAACATAACCATCATCTTTCTTCCAAATAAATAATTAAAAAAAACTATACCAAAAAAAGGCTTGTCAGATCTTGCTCAATGCAGAAGAATACAAGAGACATTTACAAATACCTGCAGCAAAATAAACCTTTAAGTGTGTTTTTTAAAATGTGTTTCAATTTGGAGGAGCAGCTTTGCTCTGAGACACAGGTGGTTGAGAATTTTACATATAGCAACTGTTGTATTAAGTGTCAGTCTGCAGGACCACAGATCCAGCAAGTAACAACAGCGCAGTGGTTGGTTGGGTTACCAACCAGCTATTCCTATGGTAATTAATCATGTTTCTTTATACATTTTCTTTTTATAAAATATTTTATTCATACAATCATTTCTTTAACTATACCAACATTACTGTTTAATTTTGAGTGGCAAGATATCAGTCGCACATAACCTCATAAGAACAATAGTATATAAACAATGCTGAAAAAAAAAATGTATTCTGTATCCATTTGAGTTTGTCTCTCGTTTTGCTTTTCAGTTCATCCTGTGTCTGTACACCTGTCTGTCTGTCTGTGTCAGTGATGAGCCGATGGTAGTATTGCTGGTCCAGGTGGGGGCGTGTGATTGGTACAGCTCTGAGCAGCGGCCTCTGCTGGCTTGCCAGGAGAAGGGCCCTGAATGGCAGGACAGGCTGGCCATTGGCTGACGTTAAGTGACACTCATGCTGGCCCATTAACAGCTGGCTCTGAGAACACGGCACTCTGGTCCAGTCTGACAAGAAATGTAAAGACAGTGATAAGGATCCAGACAGAAACAAACATATCATTGTTAGAGTAATAAAAATAACTGACATAGTTGTAAACTATACAAAGTTTTCTCTGAGGATATTTAATATTGGCATGCTGTAACAGGTCAGTATGCAGCAGGTTTCAACAGATTAATAACCCACATGACATGTAAGGGGTTTCTTGGTTTAGCGATGCAAAACTAGAAATCCTTGAAATACAACTCTCACACAGTGCACAAGGTAAGTCAGACTAACCTGGTCTCCTCTACGGCTGACATTTCCTCTAAGGGACCATTTAAAAGCTCCACAGTTGGGCGACACTTCACACTGCTTACAGAAACATGGGAAAGAAGAGACAACATTCACAGCTCTCATTGGATCATGTTATAATGAAAAACCAGTGATGGTAAACTGTAAGATTAAGTCCAAGATCTATTTTTTTTTCAAAGAACAACAAAACTATAATTAAATATATATATGAAAAAATTACTAATAAAGACAACAAGATGTGGATGTTAGATAAAGATGACAGCTTGATAAGCTATTCTTAATATGGCACTCGCTTGTGCCTGAATGTCACATGTTGCTTTAACTGGATTCTATTCAACAGAAACCTAATACTTGACCTGACACCTAGACAAGTAAAGCCGGGCATACATCGTCATTTCATGATGGACCCAATTCAAGCTTCGTTCCACGTTGTTTGCCATGTGTTGAACAGGGGGGAGTAAGGACTGATAAGCTGCTCCTGTCATCAGGTGACTAGATGAATTTCATAATATAATAAAATGTTAGAAATTTTGATCAGCTGTCGCATGACAGTGACAGGGGGAGAGAGAGGAGCCGTAGTTCACCGCTCCTCTCTCTCTCCCCCTGTCACTGTCACGCGCAGTGTGTGTGCTGCAGCCACACAGCGATCTAGCATTAGTTGCTAAATGGTTGGCACTGAATGGACACTAAAACGAAAATGCTGGAATACAATTTCTGTCTGTAAAGTTCAAGTTTTCGTCTCTGCCAGTGAGGGAGTAAGCCGGAGTTATACCCTGCTCGAGGATCTACTAGTTTCGACTACCTGCCTTTAAACAAACCAGTGAGAGACTGCTTGCACAAACACACTGTTTTAACCATGTTTGTATTCATTTTGAGTCATACACGCTAAAGTGCTGTGTTGTAGGGTGTCTGCTGATGTTGCATATCTTTTGGGGTTAGATTTGGAGTATGTTAAGACGTTGAAAACACAGTTTAAAAATCTGCCCCCATGGGTTAGCAGTAAGTGCTGCGTCCCCGCTCGAGGACAGCTATATGGCTGGACCAAATGTTGTCGCGTCTTTGGTAATAGCAAGTCTCGGGTAGCTTGAGCAATAGAGCTGCATGTGTAAAATGACCGAAGTTGTCCTCTAATAAAATTGATAAATACAGATGCTTCTGTATTTAATTTTAATCTGCATTTAAAAAATTAAGTTCATTTGTCAAATTCAATATCAGGCAGGTCATATTCCAAAGACATGTAGGTTAGGTTAATGGGTGACTCCATTGACAGTAGATGTCAGAGTGAGACTGGATGGTTGTTTGTCTCTTTGGTCAGCCCTGTGATGAACAGACAACTTATCCAGGGTGTGCTCAACCACATACACAATGACAGTGGGGATCAGGGAAAGATAAGCAGTGAGTGGATTCTGTACTGGACAGCAGTCAAGTGTGGGCAGATATCTGGTCAATCAGAGCTCCTTTTATTGCTCTGCAGGCTGGATTTTATTCTTTTATTGTATTTATCTTACATTTTACTGAATGTAAGACAAAATAGAAACAAAAACTGCAGCAATGTGATGTATAATTTACTCCAAAATCTCATCTACTAATTACACATTTTTAAAATCATCAATTGATTACAAATATGTACAGATAAGTCTATAGTTATTCAGGTGGCACATTCTCTCACGGTAACATTAGCTCTGAACTAATGGCACAGCGTAATGACAGGCTTTGGCACCGCTGTTAGCTCCTTTAAGATGATATCATAGTAACAATGGCACATTTGATTACTTTTTTCTCCAAATTCTCTTATGCTCATGATTTACCTTTCTTTACAATTTTAAGTGTATCTGACTTTTGAACAATACCATAGCTATAAAAACATTTTTAAAAATCCCACATTTTAGGGTCAAATATATCACGTAACTAAACATTTCCATATGAGTAGTGTTGCATATGGCAGAACCCCCCCCCCCCCGGGCAAATGGTGTGTGCGTGTTGTGTCTGACCCTGTTTTGGGACAGCAGGCTGCAGCTGAGCTGTTGAAGCCTGTTCTATCCAAATCCACACACTCCACAACTGTGTATTTCTCTGAAGAAGCACTCCTCTCTTCATCACTGGAACACACAGGTACACACATAAATATACAATAATACTAAATGAGGTGATTTGTACCAACCTCTTTCCCCACAACAACACAGAGAAAACAGTCAGATGTGAACAGTGATGCATGCTAAACTGACGGACAGACAGAGCACACAGTAAAACAAAGGATGAAGTTGTTGAAATGACTAATTTGAACAGTATGTAGGCAAAGCATCAAAATGTACAGCAAATGGAGAAAGTCGGTTGTTTTGGTTGTTTAGCTACGGCACTCTGTTTACCTTGTAGTTAGCCAGCAAAAAGTAGGCAGGCTTGTAAACTGATTTGGACACTGATTAGACCAATTATTGTGCCAGCCGTCAGTCTTGCTATGTCTCGCAGAACCACCAATAATGTTGTTAAGGCCTCAATCAAAGCAAAAACGGATGGGTGGTATTTAACAATTATCAAGTACTTGTCAATTTCAGAAAACCAACTAATGCAATAAGAACAATATTCACCCAATTTAAAATCTTTAGGTATTGTCACAGTAGTGGATTATTTTCATTTTTCACCAAATACAATACCCTTCATACAATCATGTCACATAGATTGTGTTTTTCTCTGACATTGGTTCAGTTTTAACACTTGAGTCCTGGACAAACACCTTCAGCTGGAGCCCAGTGGATAAATCGGAGTGCTACACTTAGTTGGTAAATTAAGCTTTTCAGAGACATATCAGTGTTGGCACAAACCGAATGCCAGATAATAAGCAACAAGAAACTGCAATAAGTAAAAGCCCAAAATATGTTCGAGGACATGAAGAAAAAGCATCTCCATCACATTTTTTGCACCAGAAAGAATTGACAAGTTTATTTTAATGAAAATTGGTTGCTGAAACCAAATATCTATCTTAACCACTTACACCTTTCTTTGAGCATTTAATCCAGCAGAAGGCAGACCATAAAATTAAACATGAATAAAAATACTTATAAGCTGTTTGTAACCAATAAAACTGCAGAAAGGTTGAGGCCACTCTTTTGTCATTTCAAATGATAAATTGGTCCTAAAAGGGATTGGGCCCATTAAAATAAAAGCCATTTGGAGGGGGGGGGGGGGCACACTTGGACATTAACTTTGGTTAAAAAAAACATGCAGAATGGAGGTAATGAAATAAACAAACAAGGAGCTGAAACGAAAGATCAAAATTACAAAACAAAAGTTGGTGGTTGACGTGACAACAAGACTACATCACGGCTGCAGGCTGATCTCTGATTGGCTGTACATACCGATAAGATTTCAACACTCTGAAGGAGACCACACCCACAACGCACAGCAAGAGAGAGAGGAGGGGAAGCTCAGGTTGAAATTGTCGCTCAGTTCATCAAACAGTTGTCATTTACTCAGACACACAGACAAACAATATAATGCATCATCAACGAGGAGACAAAGGACAGAGGACAACCAACTTTGAAACCTGTGGCTTTAGGACAGGAAACAATCACTGTCTGTAAGTTTGTAGCTCAGTAATTTGTGTACAAGGGTACGGTGGCCCTGAGGTGCAGATCACAACAGCAAACCAAAGACACAACGGCAAAAGAGAAAACACAACAACAAAAGAGAAAACACAACGGCAAATCAGAAAACACAACGGCAAAAGAG
>JAPQLA010000022.1:6949702-6975073 GCA_029822935.1 Naso vlamingii
CCTCCGTCCAATCAGCGACGATTCATGTCGCCTGAGGGTACCTACCTTTTCCGGTTTGGTTAATGTCGTTGTGTTTTTTGATTTGCTGTTGTGTTTTCTCTTTTGTTGTTGTGTTTTCTCTTTTGTTGTTGTGTTTTCAGTTTTGCTGTAGTGTTTAGTAATTTGTCGTTGTGTTTTCTGATTTGCCGTTGTGTTTTCTCTTTTGTTGTTGTGTTTAGTAATTTGTAGTTGTGTTTTCTGATTTGCCGTTGTGTTTTCTCTTTTGTTGTTGTGTTTAGTAATTTGTCGTTGTGTTTTCTGATTTGCCGTTGTGTTTTCTCTTTTGTTGTTGTGTTTTCTCTTTTGTCATTGTGTTTTCTCTTTTGCCGTTGTGTTTTCTGATTTGCCGTTGTTTTCTCTTTTGTTGTTGTGTTTTTGGTTTGCCGTTGTGATTTGCACCTCAGGGCCACCGTACAAGGGAGCTAAAGTCAATTTAAGTTATTGTCAGCTGGGTGTGGGCATGATAACCTTTACTTGACAGGAATCATCACAGTATGGTTTTTTTTGTTTTGTTTTGTTTTGTTTTTTAAACACAGTGGTATGTGACAGTATTATTCATGGTATACAAAAATTTAATTTATAATTATTAATAATTTTACAAAAATAAAAAGGGATACTCCCCCTAAAATGTGATTCTACCTCTTTTTTCTCTATTGAGAAATGTAAGAGAATATATCTTAAATGTACTATATTAAGTTTCTGCCACTAGATGTCTGTCTGTCAAAATGTCAAATTCTAAAATCTATTCATTAATTTTTTTGCACAGCCACAATTGCAGATCATTTTTATGTGACTGAATCAGACAGAAATGTTAAGGACCAGACAGTGTTTTAAAGCTTTATTCGTGTTATACTTTGTCATGTTTACAGAGTTCCTTCCTCATTTTTGACTGGTGTAAATCTGAAAGTTAGCCAAGCCTACTTGTTCTAGGAGAAGCAGCTTGCCCAATAACGTACATGCATTTATTTGACAGAAAACCCTCTTTATTATAAAGAGTGGTCTTATAAGAATTTTAGGAGCACTTGCAGCTAGAAGCTGTACTGTCCAGTAACATTCACCGATGATGAGGTATATTTGAAACGTTCTAGGTCTATTTTTTTAGCCTTATTTATTTTATTATTCTTAACATGTCTTTAAAGGTTCTCAGTTATCCAGGTCAAGGTATATTTAATTGTTCTTTACAACATTCCATACAAACACAATTAACAGAAAATCAAAATGTTTGTATCTTTACTTTATGACCATTTATTGCTGTTAGTTGATAGCGGCATAATAAAACACCATAAATTGCTGAGGAAATTAACCATATTTCTCTGTAGAGCTGCGGTGCTGTGGTGTGCAGGGATTTTATGTCTGAACTATAAGCAGGACACACATTTTACTTTAATAATAATTAAAAATAATAATGATCTTTTCTGTGTGCAAATCTCTTCACCCACAAACGGCTGACAAAAAAATCACTACAGTTCAGTTTCGCGATGAACATAAAAAAAAAAAAAAAAAAAAAAAGGTTTCAGAATTCTGATTCAGGTGCAGTTCTAGCCACATCATCATGTTGCGCTACACTACAGTATTTAAATAAACAAAACTGTGGTTTACTTCTTGCCAAGGGTTTCAACACTGCATGTCCCCTGCAATGTAAAACATCACTGGTCATCATGATAAACAGTGATTGAATTTGATAGTAACAATGGCCATGTAAGTTTATTTATTAGTAACAAGTTATGCATTCTAGATTGCTGAATTGAATTTTGGACGAGGTCTGTGCTGAATCCCAATCATCGGTGGCGCTGTAAATACACGGGACAAATTGGTTTTTTTTGGCACCTTATATGCCATCAAGGGTGAAAATTATCACATAAATATGTTAAGGCGCCGCACTGTAGTGCACAAATCAGCCTTAAAACAATGCTAACTTAGCCAATCAGCTGGCGCGCTGGACATGAGTAGCCACACATACAACTAGCAATTTTTGTTATGTTTGTTATTAACAACGGGTCTGTAATACATTGAAACGGCATTAAACTAAGGTAATCCAGAGGGTGTCATAATTATTTAGGCTACTTGAGAAAAATAATTACATTTGTGTGTTTGTAACGCTGCCTCCGAAGCTTTCGCTGCCATTCCTACTACCCCTCCGTTTGTACTGTGCCCCTGAAAAATCTCCGTTTGAAGGGCCAGATAGTCCTCCCACTTACCCCTTTCCCTCTGCTTCAACATGAATCGGGACACCCCTACCCCTTCACGTAAACACACAAAACAAAGGGGTAGGGCTAAGTGGTAGGGCTAAGGGATGAATTGGTATTCAGCCTTGGTCTTGTTGCAGTAAAAGTATTCTGAACATTGAATTGGTGGATTATTTTTCTGACAGAGGTTTATTTTGTGTGGTTTATTATTGCTATGATTTCAACATGGATTTGTTGTTCAGAATGTAGCATGATTGGGGGAAAAAGGGTGTGATTTTAGTTTCTGATTTAATGCATCTGAGGCACAAAGAGCATACCTAAATCATCACTGTAAATGCTTTAGTAAGCCAGAGTAATTGCACCATTGAAAATTTGCTCAGATAACCAGTTGTGTAACTGCACTTTCATTAGAAGCGCAGTGTCAGTACTGCAAATTAAGACATTTTCATTTGAGTAAAATTATTTTAAAAAATCACATTGTTGGGTGACCAACAAGAGTGTCTGAAACAATGTATGAGGAGTTGAAAAGTTTGATGGGCACAGGCAGGACTGACTTCCTGTGATGTATGTAGTGTTTTTGTGTGGGTGTGTTTTTTTTCTTCGAACCTCTTGAAGACAGCAGTCTCAGTCTTGGCATCAACAGTGAGGCTAACGGTTTCTTTCATGGAGCCATTGATGACAGTCTCTGTGATGCTGCGCTGCTCACAACAGGCTGTTTCCTCCTCTGTTTTAGATCTCCCACAGTCCTTAGGGGAGGTGGAGCAGGGGGAAGCCACACTAGTGCCCAACCAGCCATCACAGTCTGGGTGGTGTCGAGAAAGGCGAAAATAGTGTCAGATCTGACTAAGGTCAAGATCACTTAAGCTGCTTTATCATTTAAAAACTCACAGTTACTTTCACAGGATGTATATTCACTCCTCTCCAATGTGATTTTGGGTTATAAGGGACCAAGCCCGTAAGTCAGGGACTCCTCCAGCAAGGCTAGAGGAGTCCTTGCCTGGAGGGCAATCTATCTTCTTCTTATTATTATTTTTACACTCCCGTCACTTTGAACCCAAATTTGACCCCCTAAACATGCTCAAAAACTCATCAAATCCGGCACGCACCTCAGGTCTGGTGAAAAATTTTTTAAAATGTAAAAATTAATCCCCAAAGTGCTAAAATGTGCTCTCTGGTGCCACCTAGAAACACTAAAATGGCCACTATGGCCCGTAGGAATGTCGTAGAGAGATCAACTCAGAACTCAATTGTTCATCCCATCAAGACCTACAAATCAACCACTTGACATTCCTGACCTAAATCCAACAGGAAGTCCGCAACTTGCATTTCAAAGTAAGATTTCGCCCCCAAATTTGGCCTCGTAAATTTACTATCTCCGTCGAGAATGTTAATAGTATTAACTTCAAACGCTAACTGATGACTAAGGACACACTGCCCATGAAAAGTTCTGAATAACTTTTTCATTGGATTTTATAAGCCATCAAAGTTCGAACCCCACGTCATGTCATCTGCCTCTTCCAATCTAAATGAACGGCAAAAAAGTCTCAGAGGCAGAGAAAACGTCCTGATTGCACACCTCAAACAAGTGCCGATTCTGGCTAAATCATGAGTTGCATTGACCAAATGACCAGATGTACAGTGCGACAAGGACTTGCCGAACAAAGTGATATAACCTTTGTGTGGACAACATTTAAAACATGGCCGCTACAGCAAGAGACCAAAAATGATGTCGCCTGCTCTCTTCGAGGGATTTTAAGGGTCAGTTATAATGGCCGCTAATGGAAGAAATTCATGAAGTTGTGTCAAACTGAATCTAGTGAGTCTAAAGTATAAGTCTGACTGCTTTCAAACGTACATAAATGCAAAGAAAGCGAAATTTCCCACTCGTATATAATTAGTTTATGTAAGATTTGGCCAAAGTTGTGGGATCTGTGTAGAGGTTTTTCCCAGATTTTGAGTTTTCGTCTCAGCCCTCCTGCACTCTAGCGGTCATGTGACTGAGTGTAGGCTGGAGAAAATTTCACAATACACACCCATTATAAAATCTTAGGAGGAGCAAAAAAAAACCTTTAAAACTAAAACTCTAATATCTCAAACGGTAAAAGATAGCAAAAACATGTAAATACAAGACTTATACATTAAAGTCATTGGTCTCATTTAAAGTTCAAATTAAGTCCATATCTAAAACTATGTGGAAGCAGTACATGTTCAGAAAGGGGTGGTTTGATCACTCCCTCCACTGAAATGAATTAGTATTTATCTGTGTCTAGCTGCAGCTACTTCTCATCTTCACACATTTGCCAGTACACAGGTCAGCCAAACTTTGACCAGGTCACATGGGTCATGCCTCAGACTTTCAAAATAAAAGCCTAAATAAAACAAAATTTAAATGGGCTGAAGGCCATGACCAGGCCTATCCGACAGGCCAGAGTGTGAGGTCCCCACCAATGCTGCTTGCAGCTTTAATTTAGATTTTGCTATAGAAGACAAATTGAAATACATTAGCAAATGTTAAATTTAATATAAAAGTATGTCCAGGTTTAGCTTGTCACAGTGGGATAACAGGAGAGGTATGGCAGTTTCAGACCAAATTCATTCTTATTCAGACCAAACTGGGCACTGGGGTAAAAATGTAAGTTCTCCTAGTAACTTTAATGTCTTTAGTCTGTATTGGCTTTAACGATACAACCTGCAATGGGTTTAGATAAAACCACAATGACCTTGCAGCAGAAATCTGAAGCAGACTCAATCTTTGGAAGAACCCATCCCCAAAAAATGCACGTTATTGTCTCTAGATTAACTTAACTGCACAGTGCACTGGGTGCACTCTACCTGGTAGCCTTAACACCCTAAATGAGTTATGAAAAAAACATAAAAAGCTACTTTTTGCAATCATATTAAATAATTTTTGTCAAATTATTTTGTGCAGAAATGATTTCAACATACTCAGAGCCGACAAGCGTAGTGTCATGAGCACATGTGCATAATAATGTGATTTCCAAAAATAGTTGGATGTGCCTACAGTTTTAAAACCATTGTTGGACTAAGTTTATCGAAATATGCCAATTCTGATACGCTCACACTCAAAGCTTAAGGAGCACCCTATTGCAAACAAGTTAGCCTGCCCTTCTTAAGACGATATGTCATGTTAGATGTTGAGCTGTGACATGTAAACTACTGTTTGCAAAGTTGGCACTTAACTTTAATTTTGCGCACTGAATGCTACTGAATGCTGATAAGCATTCAGTAGCATTCAGTACATGCTTAGCAGCAGTCTCTAGTAAGATGGGCTTGTCTGTTGGTGTAAACCACATTGGAGTTTTGAAAACACGACTGGTTTCCCTGGTTTAGTGCCCTGAAGGTCACACGAGTCCATTTGTTCAAACAAAGGTTGTTTTTTTTTTTTTTTTTTTTTTGCCAATACCTCCGTTTTCGAAGGTAGCTTTGGTCTGTCCCTCCCACAGCAGGAAATAATGGATTTAATCCGGAAGGCTACTGATAAGGTCCCTGTGATTTCGGAAAATGTGGACAGAATCACACAGTTGGACAATAAAAATGTAATCAACTGTTAAACGCAGAATATGGTAGAATTTGCCATAATTTGAATAAAATTCCTCTTTAGGGACAAAGCGAAACATTTTGTTGTGAAATTATGTACTTTACAAGTGTTGGACCAGCCCTGCTTCACTTTACAACAACTTAAAAGCCACCATCTGAGACAAACAAGCCATCTAAAAATTTAAGAAAATGTAAACTAACCCTTTAAATTCAAAGCAGAGCAATATCCAAACAACTTTTATGAGTCGGGCGATAAGCTGTTTTGTAAATTCTGCAAGCACACTGTTGACTGGACCCAGAAAAACACGTGCAATAACCACTTTGCTTCTAGAGCTTAGGTGAAAAACAAGGGAAAACAGCATGCTATGGCTCCAAAGATTTCTGCTTGTGTTGTAAAGAAATTTCAGTATGGGGCTACAGCGCAACTATTCAAAAAAAAGAAAAGAAAAAAAAAAAAAAAGAAGTTAGTCTGAAGCCCTGTGGTGGCAGGAGCACGCCACTCCAACAACCATTACAGCTACAAGCACACCAGCAGAGTCAAGACTAGAATTTGTCCAGGACTTTGTGGCCATGCGTGCCAAGTCAGACATCCACTTAGACAGTTCACCCAAGGGTGAAAATTCAGTCATTATCTACTCACACTCATACGGAAGGAAGGGTGGGTGAAGTTTTTTTTGTTCACAAAAACACTGATATTTCAGTGAAGCAACAACTAAAGCAAATGGTGACCAGGATTTAAATGTAAACAAAATGCATAACAAAATCATGACATACCTCCATACTGCTCATGCAAACTAATACAAGTGTCCTGAAATGTTCAATGTTGCTTTAAGAAACATCACTGACACGATGTTTTTAGCCTTACGTGTATGCCATGTTTTTGCATATCTGAACAAGGCTCCCATATTAGAATCTACAGGCTACAGGCTACAGTGAACAACATGGTCCCAAAGCCCTAACATGGCATGTTAGGGCTTTGGGACACTTGGATTACTTTGCACGAGCAGTATGAAGGCATTATAAAGTTTTATTCTTTTTATATATGGTTGAATCCTGGTCACCATTTGCTTTAGTTGTTTGGGAGATAACTGTAAATGTTTTTCCTCTTAAACAATAATAGTGTTTGTAAACTAAAAAACTTCACCCACGCTTTCATCTGTATGAGTGTGAGTAAATAACGACTGAATTTTCATTTTTTGGGTGAACTAACCCTTTAAGATCACATCGATGTACATAAGGTTTTACTTTCTGTAAGCATGAACATGCATGTGCACACATCTCACCTTCAGGCTGCATGGGTGCATTTACTCCCAGAGGATCTATTGCCTCTATGCTGGTCTCCATAGCAACAGGGGAGTTGCACCTCAAAGGATCTTTGGGGCTGAAAAATAGCAATGTCTCACGATGAAGCAGTCTTTCAGATTTAAAGACAATAATAGTCAAAGTTTTCAGAGACTGAAGAAGAGTCTCACAGAATGTCCTACCTGACAGAGGTGAAATTAGAGAAATCAGCCCAGCCTGTTTCAGAGTTGGTGGTGGTAGCAGGAGAAGAACTCCATCCTGTCTCAGGCGGGACTTCTGTGGAAGAGGAAGATGAGGCCAAGGGAGAGGAGGCAGCTGGGCTGCTGGGGCTAGGGACTGCAGCTGTCGATGTACCCGTATCCATGGGGATGTCATCAAAGTTGGCCGCCCACACTGGACCTAAAAATACATTTTTAGTTTGAAGAAGTAAGTTAATGAAAAACTATGGTTTACGTATCACTAATAAAAAATATACATTTAACAGGCATCACATTTGCACTAGCACTGAACCATTGCTAGACCATATCGCCATCACATGCAAAACCTGAAACTAAAACGGACCGAACCATAGTTCTTAAAAGCTGTAGCTGTTAACAATAGTGCAGTGCCCATTCAGGATATGTATTGAGCCACGAAGATGACTTTAATATTTGGCATTGAAAATAAAATTTGGGCATTGAAATAAAGTTTGGGATCGGAAAAAGAAACACTGGCATTGAAATACAAATTTTATTATTTTATTTTGAAATGTTTTTGCATTCTGATGTTTTTCAATGACAATCTTTTGATATTTTCTGCATGTCACAATTTTTTCAATGACAATTTTTTTTCCCAATAACTTTTTTTTTGGATGACATGTTCTTGTTTTATTCCAATGACAGTGGTTTTCGGTTTTGACTTTCTGTCACCCTTATGGCGTCGGGGGGTGGGGTGGGGGAGCTATGAGAGGGTGATTCACATATAATTTGCATATGGTGGAGAGAAAGTCAGCAGCGCACTCTACTGACCTCACCCTACTCTCTGGATCATGCAAGAAACGAGTACCTTTTTTTTTTTCTTTTTTACAGCAATGTCGTCGACAAGATCACCTGGAGCTCCCAAACCACAAGTAAGTCTGTTTCTCTCTGCCATTGTTTATGTACAAAGACGCAGGATGGGTTAAAGTTAGCTTTTAAATGACGTTTTGCTGGTTTTGTAGTGGTGCGCTGGAACAAGTGCTAATGTTAGCCAATACGTGCTAGCTAGCTAACCAGTGGCTAATAGCAACCTCTAGCACTATGATTTATTTTATTTCTCTGGGAGTTTGAGGCCAGCGTAACTGCACAAGGCCTCATAAACGTGCTAACTGAAAATATCCAGGAGAATCCAACTCCAGGGCTGTGTTTGGAATGATTAGTATGTTAGTAGGCGATTCTGAACACGGCCCAGCACAGCAGAATTCAGCGCAATTGCATCAGCAGCAGAGTCGGCCAGCAGAAACCCCGAGCTTTACGTCAGGCCATGGGAGGTGAAGCAGGCAGACATGGCAGACTCCTGACTCCAACAGCTGACAGTAATTTTAAGAAACATTTGTCTGCCCTTTTAGCTTTTAACGTTATGTATTTGGCTTTCCAATATAATGTGGCTTCTACTGCTGTATATATTTTCAGCACATACAGTATATAGCTCTGGTGCATCATCACATTAACTTAAATGATGTGCATAACAATATTTTGAAACTTAAATTAAGAAGCTAATAGTTCTCATTAAATTATCAAATTAAATTTAATTGCACTAGATCAAAATTTCTATAGGTTCAGGCCAGCTCTAAATCAGAATAATGATAACTCACCATAGCAGTATGCTTTATCTAATCTATACAATTTGAGCACTAATAAATGCGTCATCACATTTAAGTAATCAATTTTTATTTTGTCGAAAAACAATATGTATGGAGTACTGCTTGGGTGTGTAAGAGAGGTGTCCCTCTGGTGCTCTTCAGTTTGGGGATCCAAGTTTAACATTTGTGAAGAGATCTGAGGCTCTTGAGAGGGTGATGATTAAAAAGCCTTTATTAATCCATGGCTATTCTTTCACATAAAAAACACATCTACGCGTTTCAGCCAACAAGGCATTTGTCAGGGCAAGAGCAAAATGGTTGCCAGTAGGTTCACTGTTAAACAGGCAATCAGATATCACCTGCTAAGTATGAGCAAGTAGGCGGTCACATGGTCAGCATGAGTAAATAAGCAGCCAATGTGACCGCCTGTAGATTTTGATCTCACAGAGATATTTCAGCATATGTGTGTGTGTTTAATTGGTCAATCAACATCAGCTGTGTTTAACTGTAACTTGACATCTTAATACAGGATCTGACTCACAAAGACAGAGCAATCACCCTGACTGCACCCCTCGAACAAGTGGGTATTTCAACAAAACCATGAGTCACATCAACAGAATGACCAGATGTTTAGCGCCACAAGCTGAACAAAGTAATATAACTTTTGTGTCAATAACTTTACAAATCTAGGAGCCTGAGTGAAAGAGACAAAGTGGTCCCACCTGCCTCTTTTCTAGAAATGTCAAGCCTCAGTTATAATAACCGTTTACGGGAGAAATTAGTGAACTCTTGTCGAACCAAGGCTCATAGATCCTAAAGTATAAGTCTGACAGCTTCCAAACCCATATCACAAGAACCCTCATAAAATTTTCAACTGTTTTCTGATGTTTTTATGTGTTGTTTGGCCAAAGTTGTGGGATTTATTGAGAGTTGTTTCTGAGATTTTTAAATTATGTTTCATTGCTTCTCCACTCTAGTGATGACCTCACCCACTCTTGCTTGCAGCAAGTTCTGCAATACACACCCATTATATAAACTAAACAGGAACAAAAATGAAAAAAACAAAACAAAAACTGTATTATCTCTTAAACAGTAAAAGATAGCAAAAACATGTGAACACAAGATAAATAGTTCAAAGTCTTCTGTTGTGCTGGAACTATACTTCGTTTTATTTAAATAGTCTAATTTCATTTTTAGCACTCCCTGATGAGTATTCATGTGCAGATATTATCCTGTCCTTTGGCACCACCTTGTGGCCATTTTGTGTTCTCTGCCCTTTTGGACTCGGCATCATATTAGTTGTTACAGACTGGAGATCGATGTGCAGTTCAGCATCTTGTTTATGGCAATGTTTGGAGACAATATATGTCTGTGAGTATATACTGACACGCTTGTTTGTTGTCTAAGAATGTCAGAATGATAACAGAGTGCATATGTTCATGTTTTGTAAAGATTCGATTCCTTTTACAGAATTGCTTGTCATAGTTTGCTAAGTAGCTAGCTAACTGTCGTGGAGTTTTGTACACTGGTTAGTTAACTACAGAAGTGCTTCTAGTTGAACTGATATAGCCTAGCTGTGTTTTTTTGAGTGTTTGAATGATGCCCACAGTAGGCTTAATTGACATTATGGAAATACTGTAAAGAGCTGACAGTGATTATATTTCGTTTGTATGTTTTATTACAGTTTTACAAAAGTTTGAGAATGGATTCAATCACATTGTTCAAGATGGAAATACAAGGAAATCAGTTAACGCCTTACACTTCCAAGCTTCAGTTTTCATTGGATTGTCTCACATGTTAGCTATCTGTCTAGTTTGACATCAACTCATCAAGCAAGGACAGAATATCTGTCTTGTTTAAAGTTTGAATGAAGTCTGTAGCTGCAACTATGTGGAAGCAGTACTAGTTCAAAGAGGGGTATGTTTGATCATTTTTTGCAAAGTTTTTCTCGGATTTGCTATTCATTCTTGTGGGATTTTTCTTTTTTTTGTGTGTGATTTTTGTGACCACCGTTTTAAGAATCGTTACTAAAAGTTATAGCACACCATTCCCAATAATTCCACATTTAAATATATGTTCCATGTGCGCTCAAAGCTGCGACACAACTTGCGCACTGAAATTTGGCATAAGAGAAATAAGAAGAAAAAAGACTAGAAAATTCCTCTTAGAAATTTTGTGCGTGCCTGATGCTTTGTGCCGGATCAGCAAACCAATGGTGCCATTGCTGGGTAACTATTATTTCCCAGTCCCCACAGAGACCATCAGTTTTTAATCAGTGTCCCCATAAACATACCAAAGCCAAACAGAGAAACAGAGAAATCGCCCTGATTGCACACCAAGTACAAATGGACTTTTCAGCAAAACTGTAAGGCACATCAACAAACTGACCAGATGTACAGTACCACAAGGAGCTGCTGAACAAATTTATATAACTTTTGTGTGGATAACTTTACAAATCTGGCAGCCTGAGTGAGAGAGACAAAGTGGTCCCACCTGTCTCTTTTCCACAAATTTCAAGCATCAGTTATAATTGCTGCTTAAGGGAGAAACTGGTATACTCTTGTCACACAGAGCCTTGCTGAGCCTAAAGTATAAGTCTGACTGCTTCCAAACCTATATCACAAGAACCCTCACAAAATTTCCTACTGTTTTCTGATGTTTTATGTGTTGTTTGGCCAAAGTTGTGGAATTTACTGAGAGTTGTTCCTGAAATTTTTAAATTACGTTTCACTGCTTCTCCACTCCAGCTATGGCATCACCCAATCTAGCCCTCTGAAGATTCCGCAATACACACCCATTACAAAATCTGAAGAGGAACAAAAATGGCTTAAAAACTGTAATATCTAAAAAACGGTAAAAGATAGCAAAAACATGTGAATACAAGATAAACAGTTCAAAATCTTTGTCTTGTTTAAAGTTCGAATGAAATGCATAGCTGAAACTATGTGGAAGCAGTACCAGTTCAAAGGGGGATGGGTTTGATCATATTTAGCGAAGTTTTTCTATAATTTCCCATTCATTCTATGGGAATTTATTTTTTGTTTTTCGCAATTTTTGCGAACACCGTTTGATGTATTGTTACCAAAAGCCATAGGACACCTTTCCCGATAATTCCGCATGTTTTGATACATGTTTTATGTATGTGCGCTCAAAGCTGCGGCACGAGTTATGCACTGAACTTTGGCAGAAGAAAGATAATAAGAAGATAAGTACGAGGAATAACAAGTGTGTGAATGCTGAGAGCTGAAATACCAAAGCTGAAAAAATGCAGAAATGCAGAAATGTGCAATAAATTGCCAAAAAAAGAAAAGCTAACATTAAAAACTGCACTGCCGATGAACCTTAAAGCTACAATGCAAAATAGACAAAAGTGGTGTCATAACCTTCATTCTACTGAGAAGATAAGATTTGACTGAAAAACAAGAAGGTGAAATGGACGTGTGGGTTAAAAGTAGTATGAAGGTGAATTACACTCAACGTAGGTGGGAGGTCCGAAAATAGTATAACGTTGTATTAAACCTCTAAAATTGTAAAGAGGTAAACAGGGAGTAGCAAGCGTTTGCTATAAATATTTAAAAGGCCAAAAAGTTAGACATTAAGTAGTACTGAAGACGAAGAAATGTTTAATACTGCAAGTTGTTCAAAAGTAATAGAGGTGAATTCAATTATAAAAGTGAAGCAAATAAAATTTGTTTGAAATGACCTCTTAAAAGTATTAAGTTCTTTGACAGGAAGTGGCATTTAAACTGAAGATGTACCAATCCCAAGAATACAGACAGAAATTGATAAATAGTTGTGATAAACATCTACAAGTGTTATTGAAAAAAAAACAAACAGAGATATGTTGGTCAAATAAACCATGAACCTTAAAAAGAATTGAACGCAAGCAATCAAAATAGAGTCTGGATGAATGTAACTATTAAATGTGATAGTAGGTGCTTAACACTTAAATTTTAATGATTTGAGGGACAGATAGAGGAATAGGAAGAGGTGAAAGAGAGAAGAAGAAGAAGAACAGAGGAAGAGTAGACAGAAGAGAAAGGAAGATGAGAAGAAGAAAGAAGAGAAAGGGAAGAAGAGGAGACAAGAGGGGGAAGAGATGATGATGAGGGAAAAGAAGGAACAGAGAACAGGAGGAGAGAAGAGCTCCTCACAGTCCACCATGAAGCACACAGCAGATGAGATGTTGAGAGGGTGCAGAGATCAGCAGTACTTGACTGTGTTGAAAGGATAATATTTAAACTACTGTATAGACTAAGATATGGCAGTTTCAAAAAAAAGTATGTCACTCAGTATGAGCTAAAAAGTAACATGAGAGTTAATGGGGCTTTGGGTGGGGCATTCCCAGCTAAAAGGCTTGTACAGCTACCACTGTTAAGTGTTTTTGGTAAAAAAGTGTGATGTGTTGATAGAAAATATTTGTTCCTCGAGTTTGATGTATAAAATGTGTTTTTGAGTGAAGGAACTTGTTTGCAGGATTTCTAAAAATTTTTAAAAGCTCCCTCCACTCTGGCGGTCATGTGACTCACTCTAGCCCGCTGCATGATTCAATGCACACCCATTATAAAACTGATATTAATTTTAAGTTTAAAGTATGAGGAATAACAATTGACCCTTCCCTAAGTGCTGCCCTCAAATGCAAACGGGTCAGTCAGAGTGTAGCATTTGCCAGCTCTGACCGAGGTCTGACAACTACACGGGTGTGCTTCATTGAAACTCGTGCAATCTTTTCAGATTTTCCTCACTTTAAAGCTGGTTCTGTGGATTTTGAGCCCATCGTGGTTAAACATTGAGTCTGGGGGACTTGTTGTGATGCTTGTTATTCAGTGAGTTTTGAAGGAGATTTACATTCTTTACCTTTCCAAAATCAAACACTGAAAAATGTGACGTTATGCTCCGGGCGAAACTGTTCGCCTGTCCTCATTCCCCGTTGAACCCCTCACAGTTTAACAAGCACAGCTAACATTACATGTGCTTCAGTAACCCTCTGATAAACATTGAGGCCGCGTTATGTTGTTATTAGTAAATATTAGCTGGTTAATTTGAGTTACTTGTATCTATTAAGAGTGCTAGCAAGCGTGGCCAGCTAAGCTAAAGTCTGTGGCTGCAGTCTGGAAATAGCAGCTCTTGACAGTCAGCAGCATTAACCTGAACTCAAACCTGACTACCCTCAAACCCTACTTTTAACGTTAATGTACAAAGAAACATGTCCTCTGCTTGTCCTAAACGGGTCCTGAATTGTTACGAGAGTCCTTGCTTGTTTTATGAATGAAGTAAAACACCAGTTGAAGCAGCTGCAATGTGATCTGTAGGCTTTAGTGTGTATCTCTATATTTAAAACTCTGACCTGTTTTCTCTGCTGAGTCACTTTGACCTCCTGTATTTATCATTAAAAGGCTTATTACGGACCTTCTGTCTGCTTCTTTCTGAAATTGCTCTTTTGTTTTTCCAAAAATTACACTATTTCTCCAGGGAGTGCAGTTAGTTACAGTGTGAGCTGCTCCATGCTAGCTCCGAAAGCTTGGCAGACATAGCAACAGTAACTAAGTGGGGCGGGGCTTCAGGAAGGGTCAATTTTGCACATCAGGCACACAAATAATAAGAAAGATAAGTATGGGGAGTAACAGTGGTCAAAGACGATTGTATAGCCCCCAAAAATGTATTTTGCATAGTAGGCTACAGTGCAAAGAAAAAAAAAAGTGCTACCAAGTGCAAAAAATAACATGACCTATGTTAGTGACCATGATTGCATTAAAATAAACACATCCTCACATGCACACAACCTGCAGGAAGCTACATATTACTGGATTTGTTGTGAAATGTCTGTTTTTAAAAGTTTTCTGTGTCTCTCCAGACATGTAAGTTGCCTTACAGTGTACACTGACTGTATGGAGGAGGTTGAGTTTTAACCCAAAAGATTGTAGTGCAATATGGCATGCACAGTTTCAGATATAGATGAAGACATTCTAAACTAAGTCAGCAGAACCCCGAAGCTTCTCAGCAATGTGTCTGCCAGTTAGGTTAGATAAAAACCATTAAATGAGGAGGGGAAATGCAGAGGTTGAAAATGAAAATGAAACTAACAGCATCTGTCTCAGCAGTATTGCAGCACAGGCTTTTAATCCGCTGTAAAGGAAAAATCAAAAAATAGCACTGTATTGCTGTCATTCAAGCTTTCCAGTCCTGTCTTGTGCTCTAAGCTCACTCGCCCTCTCTCGTATTTTAATATAGCAAAGCTGCAAACGTTATGAAGAGCCAAGGAGAGATGTCCTTTCTCCTCTCTGTCATGGCAGGGTTTGAAGTCAATCTGATGAATGGATTTTGCGCTATGCGAGGGACGACATACATACAAATTAGATTTCTTTCTTTTATTAAAGGATTTGGAAATCAAGCTGGGTGTAGCATAAGACTCCTTGAAAGCAACTGCACTGCATCCTCTCCTCCCTGATTTTGCACCTGCTGGCATTTTATTTCATTTCTTGATGCTCTTTATTTTAAGTCCAGTTTGGCCCAAAGATTTACAACAGAACGAAACATTTGCAGGAAAAGTTGCAGCTAAGTAAACAGGTCCGTCTCAGCTTGACTCAAGCTGGCTGATAGTGTTGCCTGGAGACATGGAGGCACTTAGAGCATAAAGAACATCACTTGTTTCAACAGCCAATAAGCTCTTACCAACGTCACCTGTCACTAAGAAGCACAGTGTAGTGTCAATAGGAACAGTGCTGGTCAGAGAGCAGCACCAATTGGGCAAAGATCACAGGCGCATTAGGATTTTTAGACTCCTAAATACAGATGCATGGGAAAACACAGAGATCTAACGATACTCTCAGACCACATCACTCACTAATAGCTGTCAAGTGGTTCTATGACATTTTTTCCAAATAGAACACAAAATGGTTGATTTTCATTCTAAAGTTACCAACTACAGCTTGAACTGAGCTAAATCTTACTCTAATGCAAATCTTAAATCATGTCCACACAAAAATTCATCGTGTCAAAAATGATACTATTGGGTAAACCAACCTGTGTCAACTTCCATTCTGTCATCAGTGCTTGGATTTGACACTTCAAATGGATCTCTCTTCACATCCTCCTCCTCTGAGTCTGTGCTTTCCTCGCTGTCCGTGCTGCCTGAGCTCCTGAGATGAAAACACAAATGAATAATTATTTCCAATCCATATCTGAGTTAATAATCACTAGATACTGGGGAATGCAGTAAATTCGGAACTGAAGGGAGACATCCACACTCAGAAATCTTGTCTTCTAATGCTGGCGGTAGAAAGTGTATGGAGTTGGTGGCATTCCAGAATTCACTGTCAACTTGAGCAGATTAATTATCAAGCAAAAACTTAGTTGATGAACGAATATTAATACTTACAGTAAAATGAATATGAATAACCTATTTAAATTTTAAGTTTGATTTTAAACCACAACGAGCAAAGAGGATGTATTTAGTTCATAATAGCAGTAAAGTTTCCCAAAAGTAACGATTCCTTCAATGTTTTTTTTTTTTTTAAACTTTATATGTACAAAACAGTAGATGATTATCAAAACGACAGATTTACCAATAATATAAAATCTTAGTTTTGTTGCTTCCACCATATAAGTAGCCTTCGAGAGCCATGACAGTCCCTTACCCCCAATCCAATTTTTGGTATGACTCGGCTGGGGGTCAAACCACGACCTCCCAGTCTCAGGGCGGACATTCTAACCACAAGACCACTGAGCCGGTTGCTTCCACAAAATATTTAAATATTAGATAAAAACTAACCACAAAAGGCAAAAAGGTCCACTCTTCAAAACCCAGAAGTAAAAATATTTTAGAATTACAAACAGTGTGCTCGTATTCACGACAGTTGCCATACACAAAAATTATTTGATAAATGCTTAAATTTTGTAATAAAGCCATTGTTTTTGATTTTAGAGACAATTTCTACGCTACTTTTAAGTCGCTTTCAAACTGGCCAAAAAACCCACTTAGATCCTCTACAATCTGGCTTTTGTCTGCAGTGCGAATGGATACAATCAGCAGTCACTCCTGGGCCATTTGACTGATGCATTGTGCTGGTAATACCTCTCTGTTAATACATCTGGAAGACAGTATTATCATTATAAGTTTTACTTAAGCAAAGTTTTAAGACGTTCCCAGATAGAGAAAGGGTAAATCCCCCAAATCACTAAATTTGACCCTGCCCTGCATACAGTGAGTAACTGAACTCTGCACGCAGGCTGATATTCATTCACTCCGGTGGGTGGAGAAATTATCTAAACGATTCAATAAAGAGCCCAATAAACTGTTGACTTCCTCATATATAGCTGACATGAAAACTAAAAGGTTGTAATCTGAGGGGACACTTGTAGGGGTGTGTTGGCCTATTTAATTTGCAAATGAGCCATGAGCTTGATATGCAGGAGCCATGATACCTCTCAGCTCAGAGCCACTGCACATTGACTGTGGACAAAGATGCTAAAACATTGGTTGGAGATCATCATCACAGGATGGGAATAATATTTATAACTTTGGTGAGCAAAAGTCATTATTTAGCTAGCTAACTGGTGTGTCTAAGTCTGGAGAAGCTGACTAGAACCTGTCATAGGGAGAGGAGACTTGCAAGCAGAAAAAATGCAATAGAGAGCTTAGAGAGAAATTGCAGCCTTAGACAGGATAACGAGGAGCAACATTAATTAAGTAGTATGTCTAACATTAGTAACATGATTTGAGCTCTTTATAATTAGCTCACTGTAAATGCTAACATCAACTGCTGACTCGTTAGCAAACAACAGTACCGTCAGCATCAGTCTAATGTTATCGTTAACTGTTAAGTTACACTTACAAAATTGAAATCCTTCTGCCAGGCCTGAATGACGCAAACATGATGTACCAGAACAAATAAAAAACAGAAAAGCAAACTTGCAGTTAGACCCAGGTCTGGCACTGTGAAAGGAGTTAATTGCCTATTTTTAGCAGGTTTACCCGTGTTTAATAAACCTGTGTATACGTGCTTATTTTGGTGTTAAAAGGGTAGAAAGATGATCACTTGAAGGTCCTGTCACCAACACCGACACCGAAGTGTCAGACAGATCTACTGCTTTAAAAAAAAATCACCCAGCATCAAGGGAGAGGACCTCATCTCCTTCCGCTTCAATGTGGGTGACTGTAGCCTGTGTGCCTGTGTGTGTTTAATCACAGGTATGGGTAGGATTGCGGGGCTTTTATCAGTGGGTATGGGCGGGTGCGGCTTTGTCCTAGACATGATGATGGGTAACAGGTCGGTTCTGGTGTGGAGCTTTATGGGTACGGGTGGGTGTGGGTTTTAAAAAATGGACCCCATGCAAAACTCTGTCTCACCCTACAGTTAGGTGACATAAGGCTTGGGACACTAAGTATGACTGCCTTCCTTGATAAAGATGGTGGACATGGAGTCCACACCATAGAAGCAGTGTAAGGTCATAATCATAAGATCAGTCCCAGAAACATAATCTGCCAACAATCGGAATACACAATGAAAGCAACTTTGACCATAGATCTAAATGTGGTCATAATCTATCACATTCGGACAATGCCTCTAACTCTCTGCAAATTGCTTTATGACTTTGGACAAAGGTAACAACACAGTCCCCCACTGCACTGAGAGTAAGACAGATGTTGGCTCAGGATAGCTAGCTTTTCTTGCATTGACATAGAAGCGCTCTGTATTCAACTTGCATTTGCCCCTTGAGATAGATAGTATGTGCAAAATATAAATTAATTTCTGAGTTTTCAGGGAATTACTAAGCTTATCTATTGGATGCAAGAGGCATAACCCCTTATTTTCTTTGGCCAACTGTTGCATTGAGTCTAAGACTGAATAGTTTTGTTTGCTTCCTGGGATCCCAATGAGAATTTATTTGCTGGTGTCTAGAAGACATGGGCCAATGTGTTTTGGTGGTATGTGCTATTACGCATGCGTCCCTCAGTAAATATGTACCTGCAAAAACACACAACACAGCATAAATACATAAAAATGATTTTTTGATAAACCCTGTTATTGGAACCTTTTTTTCTGTGCTTCGAAATTTCCTCATGTAATCCTAATTTTTCTCTTTTAGTTGCACATGTACACTTTGGAAAAAGGTTTTGTAGAGCCTGGCATAGGCAAACTTTTGTTTGTCAGTAGATTTTACCAGCAACAGCACTGTCCAACTTTTGAAATTCACCTGTTAAAAAAGTTCTTTGTAGTGGGGTTTTAGAAAGGTTTACAGCAAACAAAGTTTAAAATACGACTCTTTCTGTCCTCTAAGTGCATGGGGTGCCACTCAGTGCATGATCCTTGACACAGAGGCTGACCATTTGTCAAATAAGGTTTCCCACGTTTTCAGAAAGACATTTTCTCTGTTAGCAAGTTTCTGGCAAAGTTTCTCCAAGTGAAGTACAGACCCCAAATCCCTGAGCCATTGCTAAAACAGGGGACTAGCTTCCTTCTTCCACTGTTAAAAAATAAGACACTGAGCCAAGGGTGTACAGAGGGAAAAGGCTTGTCCTTTAAATTTATTGATCGATTAGCCACCTCTGATCCAAAGTTGGCAAGAAAAAGATCAGCTGAAATAGTTTTGTCAAAGGCTTTGGATGTAATTAAATATGAGACTAAAAAGAATTCAATTTCAGGCAGGACCAAAACTGATGGGCCAGCGTTCCAGCCTCTTGTTTACACTCAGTGCCTGGCACCTGATGAAGGTTGCTACCAAGTATAGTGAAAAATTGCATTGTATATTGTTTGGGTTTATGTTCACTTTGTTGAATGAGTCCTAATAAAATTTTAAAAAGTGCATTATTCTTCTGTCTGTTGGTGTAAAAGAAAACACAGAAACCTTGAACAAGGAGACTACTCCAGACGACTACTCCACCCATGAGTCTTAACATCCTGAGGGCTTGCAGTGCTTGGGACCACCTCCCACTAAGTTATAAGGCTGTCCAGAAGCAACTGAAGCCAATAAACATAGTATTAACAGAGAATAACACTGGCATTGGTTATACTCGGTACGTGACTATCGTCTCATTGTTAAGAGTGGCAGATGAGCATTCAGGTGAACACTCACTAAATTAAGCCAATATGTAGAAATGATATTTACAATTCACATCATTAAGTATAAAAAAGATACAAAAACAAAGGAGCACTGAACCGAAGACACCAACTCTCAGACGTCCTGAGGATTGAATAGTCATTTCTTGCCTTCATTTTCAACGATGGCGAATAGTCTGGCCGGACAGAGGAGAGTAAATTTGAGGCTGAGATTAGAGTTCCTTCACAACATCTTAGAACGTAACCACTGCTCCATGGCGTCAGGGTCCTAATATGTGTGGATTGTAGTGACACGGTTTTTAAACTTTTGTCTCATCTTGCCAGATTTGCGAATCTCCAGGTCCTGAGTCTGGAATTTATGGTTTATCCCAGAGTCCCAACTTGGAAGACAGCGCGATGGATTTGGTCTAGCTCTGGATGAAGTGAGGACCTGCTGACCCTTTAACCTCCTCTTTTCTTGGATTTTTGCACGATTTCAAGAAGGGCTGCACAATTTATCATAAAAAAAATCTACAATCTCGATTCAAACATACATGCTATCTCATGTCTAAATGACGGCAATTCACTTGCTTGTATTTCTCTATGCATTCAGATCATGCTGCACTCAAGTGCTCACTTACTTACTTTACAACAATCCCAGATGCTGTATCAGTCACACTCACACAGTGTAAAACACGCAATTAATTCAGCAATCAGGCCAGAGATCAGCAAATGATTCAGCCATTCAACTCAATCTCCTCTCTCATTTCTCTTCCTCATTTACAATGCTCCACTGTCACTCACTGTTGCTACAGTAACCAGACACAGTGTCGGCAGTGTCATGTGTAGACAAGTAGGAAGGAGGCAGAAGTAGGTTTACTTGATGATATTAATAATAAAAAAATAATAATAATAATAACAATAGTTTTTCCTTTATTGATCGCCTTGGGAAAACTGATCCTCTGCATTCGACCCATTCTCTTCATAGTTAACCTTAACTACACATACTAGGAGCAGTGGGCTGCTGCACTACAACGGCCATGAACCAACTCCAGATCTTATGCCACTGCCTTGTCAGGCGCACCGATAGGAGTAGTGGCCACAACTGGAATCAAACCCGTGGGGAAGGGCACAGCCTCTGTATATGGAGTTGGGTTAGAGTTGCCCCAGATTGACTCGGAGCAGCAGTTTACATAGGAAAGAAAAAATGACATCAAGAGTGATGATGTACTCTTGAAAAAAAAAAGGTGGACATTCCACTGTGTGGAACTTTTGCAGCTTTAAACCTGATGATGATGCACAAGGAGTAATAATCTGCAAGCAATTCTTTTGCATCATTGCAGCAGTGCAAGGTAACACTATGAATCTCTATAACCACCTCCAACATCACCACAAAATCCAGTATGAGTTAGCAATGAAGGACAAGGAAACCACATCAAAAAATTCCAGGCACCAGACAAGAGACGTTAAAGTTTAAGTACAGCACTTAAGTTGTAAGTGCTAAGTTATGCCTGTTGAAAGCCCTGTACAGACAGCACATTTTTGAGAATAGTACAGACCTAATTTCAAGATCATTCTCTGGCATAGGTCAGTTTCAGAGATTTATCGATAGGTTAATATTGATAAAGAAACAAAGACTGGCCTATTTAGATTGAAATATTATAGATTAAGAGGGAGCGTTGAGCACATGTTCTCCATGTCTACTCTGTGTCTGCAGTCAGGTTGTCAGAATTGTGAACCAATCAAATGAGTGAACCAACAAATGCTCACGGACGTTCAACTTTATCGTTCAGGGGGCCACATTTTCAGAAAGCTAAGTGTCCGGGGACCGGACACTACCCTTAGCTAATATTCTCATAATGAATGTATATGAACTAGACACAGCGGTAGGGATAAGGATAATTGATTTTTATTAATATCATCATAAATTCATCTCTAATATCTATTTATAGGCCTATTGCTGGAAAGACAAACCCATTTCTTATTCAAACAACTGTTTAAGTTCCTCATCAAAACTACATTTTCTTTTTCTTGACATTACATTTGAACACATCGTGATAACTTTTCATATATTTATGCCTAATAGTCATTTTACTGACAGGACCTAGAACTCATCACAATGCGTAACCTCATGTCAAATCGTTCAGTTTGATAAGCTCTTATCCTGCCGATTTCAACATAGATTTCAACATTGCATTACAATTTTTAATTTAGTAACAGACGTGCTACCAAGTTTGTGTGCTCTTACAATGGCTGCTTAGAGAGGAGTTTAGCAGAGATTTTTTAAGTTTTAACTTGAACACGGTAGAAAGTAATGTTGCTGCATTTTGGCTTAAGTTGAACCATAATGTGCAGGATGGAAGTTGTGTTTCACTGTTACAAAAAATTAATGAGCAACATAAATTGCATCTTGCTTCCTCCTTTTGCACATTCAGTTATTCTGGCAATCAACTAACCACGAGAATTCTTCATTTAGTTTACTACCTGTTGGCTAGGAACTCAGTTTTAAGTTTTATTCAGCAACTGTAATAGACTGGTGACGTATGTTTGTGCGCAACTAGTTTGATTTAAATGAATCAACTCATTAATTTGTAGAACCCACCAGACCCGATAGCGGTATTGATAAGCTCAAATGTTAGTGCCTTTAGTTTTTTGAAGAATGTGGAACCAGGTTTCAATACCCATACCTATACAGCACCAGGCTGCTCCAGACTGCAGAGGATCAAAGATATCCTTTATGACAGGGGCACTCTTTGCCATTTTGAAGGAGTTATATTAGCAAAAATGTCAATCATTCACAAGATTTACTAATAAATTTTTAGATGATGATCAGTGAGCCAGTCTGACTTCAGCCGGAGTTGGAACGTGGGCTGCGAATGGGCCTGGTCTAACTTCAACCAGTCAGATCAACCAAACAGCCTAATGTAGTAGGAGGGCACTACGAGCAGAACCAGCTGGTTAAAAAAAACTGCCAAAGCCATTCAGGTTAAGAGTGAAAACATTGAATTGTGTGTTTGTGTGACTTTTACCCCATTTACACCTGGTATTAAAATACAATCTGTATCTGGAGAAGTTATAAAGAAAAGGAAAAATGCATCTTAATGCAAGGTGTAAATGCGTCGCAATCAGATTGTGATCGGATCTGCCAGACCACATGTGAAGGTAGTCTGGCTCGCATTGTGTTCAGATCTTATGTAGGTGTAAATGCAACCCGTACAACCTGCTCGCATTAAGCTTGCTGCAGCCCATGGTAGTCAGTGTTCCCGGTGAGCATCACCAACCCTACCGTCATTTTGACTTTTGATAAATCAATACTGTCGGACAGACAGATGCCACAATTTGTCACATACTGCATTCAGCTGAGTCGCTGCACAGAGAACCTGAGGACACAGTGACATTTCACTTAAATATGGCGAGAGTAAAAAAGAGTTGACCAGCAGGACAATATTGGCCCTAATGTTACTTCAAAATATTTCGGACTCTAATAGACAACTTACAGGTCATGAATGAGAAGTTTGTTTGCTCACTTGTCTTCTGCAGGCAGCTCATCATCTATGCTCCATTCTTGTTCCATCACTTTCACAGATAGTATAAAACTACTCCCAGACATAATTAAAATTAATCTGAAATCTACAACTTAAGCTAGCTAAACTAACTGAACACACTGACAACTAGCCAACTACAAAATAAAAATCAAGGCACATTTTACCAGTTAAATGCTTTTAATGTGAAGCTGCAGCTGTAGGAAGTGTTTTGTGTGCATTAGCAGTAACTTGACACTATGCTCTGCATATAGTGAGTGTTTATGTCATGCAACGTTAGGAAACTTATAATGCACAGGTTTTGCAGTGGAGGACAGAGATCCGATCTCAGTGTGGATAACAAGAACGCATTAAAAATATCCGTGTAAATGCAGAGGCGAGATCCAATTTTTTATTATCAGGATAATCTATCTAGATACAGATCACTTTTTAATACCAGGTGTAAAAGGAGTGTCTGTGTAACTGACCTTGGGCGTCTCTGTGCCTCTGGTCCGAAGGTGACATCTTTTTCATCCCAGATATCTTCCTCATCTGAACCAGCATCTTCAAACTGCTGGATTTTTTCCTTACAGCGTGCCTCAAACAAAGCCATATTTGCCTGAGGAAACACATACAAACCATAGACATGTAAAAACATTGTACATATTAACAGTATCTACAAACACAAATAAAGGCTGAATACCGCAAAACAATTGCCACTTGGCTGAAAAGCATACATTAAGTTGTATACCACTCGTAGCTATTATTACACACTATTATTACACACACACACATATACATTTCATACATACGCATCAGTGCAGTCAATCGATTAAAACATTTAACCGCAAATAATTGCATGATTTCCATGATTAATTCGTCACTAATCGCAAATTAATCGCACCTTTTTAAATTGTCAGTTCAAAATTTACCTTTCAGGGATACTTTTCAAGATTTTAATTCTCTCATCAACATAAGAGTGGAAAAACATATTTGCTTTATGCAAACGTAAGTTTTTTATTATTATTGCAGCAATCCAAAACAATGAAAAATACTGTGATATATATATTTGAGCACTCTGCGCTCAGAAACGGTTAGTAGGTTATATGCAAATTAGCCATGCCCTTCATGATGACTGCGCGCCGATCAAAGATAATGATTGCTGGATGGGAATATTAATGATGTTGGTGAGCAAACAAACTATTAAAATTATTCAGCTTGCTAACTGTTGTGTTGTTGAAGCTGAACCTACAGGACAAACTGCGATGGAGAGACGATGGAGAAGGAGTAACGTTAAGTAGGTAAGCAAGTAAGTGGTGTCTTGGTTCATAACATGATTTGAGCTGTAGACTCTATTTTTAGCTCATTGTAACTTAACAGCACACATCCGCTGCTCATTTATGAGCTAGCAGGATTAGATTGGGGTTTTATTAGGAAAAAATTAATTGCAATGCACTGATGAATCAATTTTTTATTGCCAAGCCCTAGACACGTGTTAATCACGCTAAAAAAATTAACAGCATTAAAATTAATATGCGTTGGGGTGCCCGGTGGCTCAGTCGGTAGAGCAGGCAACCCATATACGGAGGCTATGTCCTTGCGCAGCGGACCCGGGTTCAATTCCACCTGTGGTCCTTTGCTGCGTGTCGTTCCCCCTCTCTTTCCCCTGTTTCCTGTCCCCTCTTCAGCTGTCCTGTATAATAAAGGCACAAAAAGCCCCAAAAAATATCTTTTCAAAAAATAAATTAAAAAAAAAAAAAAAATTAATATGCGTTAATGCATCACTGACACATTAAAATTTGAAGGCCCTAATATTATATATATATATATATATGTATGTACACACACACACACACGCACCCGTCCCGTGCACAGGGACATCCCAAGCAAGCAGTCAGCTTATGAAA
>JAPQLA010000022.1:6975173-7014246 GCA_029822935.1 Naso vlamingii
CCAGATCTGGATGTTTCTTATGCTTTCCATTCATATTGCTGTTATTTCAAGCAAAAAAGAAAAAGATGCAATTAATCCTGAGTTAATCGCGATTAACTCAGGAAATTTTGAGATTAATTGTGATTAAAAATTTTAAACGTTTGACAGCCCTAATATATATATATAAAAGGCTTGGGCAATTGGGCATTAGGACGAATATATCGCTATTCAGCGAGTGAATTAGCCATTGATGTCTTTTTTTTTTTCTTTTTTTAACTGGCTGGTATTTCGCATTACTACTGTTTTATATGTATTTTTCTGTATTTTTATCTTGAAGTTGTGATGGTGTGCCTCTTCGAGAGTTAAACTCTGCAAACAGCCTAATTAAAGTACAAAGCATGTGCGAGGTAACAATCTGCCATGGGTTAACATTACTCCAGAGGGGGGCTCGGCACGTTAGTTACGGTGTGACATTTTAACTGGTGATCAGATTAACTGGTGGCAGTCCCAGATGTGGCGTGGGCGTGGCCTGAGGATCCCTTGTTAGCAGTGTCATAGGCATGGTTGAAGGATCCCTTATCCACGAACCAGGAAATATATTTTTTTCTCATGTCGCTAGTTTAAGTAATATATACACATGCACCTCGCTTTGAATGTCGTTTGTACGTTATAATACGCATAATGTGAGTTGGTCTATTCTGCAAAACTGTCACTGAAACGAAAGCTGTAATGAACGTAAGTGACTGTCACCACGATGCTGTATCACAGTGCCACAAACGTAAATAAATCGTCCACATGTGAATGCTGTAGCCTCATATTTGTGTCATGATCAGTTTAATGCCTTTGTACTCACACTGCTCCTCAGTAAAAATAGTTGGACGTATTTGTTTGTGCTCAGTTTGAACATGTGGAGATCGCTGCTCATGTGGTGTGCCCACAGACAGCATAAGATTAACTTGTGACAACAAGCCACCATCGTTCCTGTGCCGAACGCATTTCAAAATGTTTCAGCTGGCAGTCCCTCATTCACTCCATACACCATGAACAACATAACCTTGGCTCAGTTTGTGTGTTTTAAAGTAAAAATCAAGACATGAATTAACAGGAATAAAAACATGACAGAGTAAAATCAGAAAATGGTACACAAAACGTATCCTTTTTATATAATGATTTTCATGGATAATTTGTGATGTATGATGTTATATGGTGTTTCACTGTTTCTGCTGAAGTATTTATTTCTATTGCAAATCATTGGAATTGGGGTTTGTGTGGCAGTAATACCTACTGTGGAAGGTGTAGTAAATCATGCACAGGTGCTGAAATTAGGGGGTCTGTGGGTCTATATAAGCTCAAGTCATAATTCACAAATTTGCAGAGTAGGTTGGACAGTGAGAAGACAGCGAGAAGACAGCAAATAGACAGCGAGTGATAGTGATTAATCAGTGAGTGATAGTGAGTGCGTAACAGTGCATGAGTGTACAGTGGTGTGTATCTGTGAGGGGCTGGTATTGTAATTGTGGTGTTTGTGACAGTGTGGGTGGTTTGTGTATTCTGGTTGAGTGTTAAGAGGTTTGTAGACTGAGGTGGGAGTAAGAGCACAGAGAGGTGAGATAGAGTCAGGTGAGTCCGGAAAGTCAGGGACAGACAGTTAGGGACAGAGAGGTAAAAATGGATCCCAAAATAGTAAAAGAGGTGCTGGATGTCAAACTGAATAACCGATATCCTGAAGGGTTAACAAGCAAGGAGAAGTACTGGAGAAGAGCTGACACCTTCAGGATAAAGGGTAAGGATATGCCATGTGGACCTCAGAAAATATTTATCATCTGTCATTGTTCAACTCCTAATAAGTGTAACATAATATTAAACACCAGATGGAGAGTTGTACTACATCTGCAGGAGAAAGAAAACCAAGGCTGAGCACATGGCAAAGGTTGTGTCCGCTGCAGAGGAGGCCAACACAAACTTTGATCAGTTCCAGTGCAGCCAGGTGAGAGGACACTGTGGTGTAGAAAAAGCCCATGGTGCAATAATCAGCCGGTACTATTGGTCTAGAATGGAGGAGGACATCCGCAAGTGGGTGAGTGGGTTTTTTCTTTTTTTTTTCGTCCCTCTAATGTTGGGTGGAAAACCACTATAGTGACTGTACAAAGGACCTTAGACGCTATGAAAGATAACTTGTAATTTATCCATCTACATACATTCTTGTCAAGGAGCAGTGGGGAGTGTAGCATGCATTTGTGAAAATAAAGTATGCTTGTCTGTTACATAGATACTAAAAATGAAATTTAAATTATTATGCCCATTTGCTATTATTTTTATTTGTCTGTTGTAGGTTGCTCATGGTCCACAGTGCCAGGCCAAGAGGGCAAGTCTCAAAGAAAAGAAAGTACAACCCTATAGAAGTTAGTAAAAAAACAAACAAAAAAAACAACGAAAAAGCATTGTCACCATTCATAATTGAAAGTGATATCATTCTCATGTCATTTGTCCCTCTGTCACCTGGGTAAAAGAGCCTCTTGAACTTGTTGAGATGGATTTGGGGGGGGGGAACTTACACAAACAAATGGTGGCAACCAGTATATCTGTATCATGGTTGATTATTTCACCAAATGGGCAGAGGCCTACCCACTCAAGACTAGCAGTTGAGGTGACAAATTGTATTCTGGACTTCTTTTACAAATTTGATGCACCTCAAAGACTGCTAATGGATTAGGGCACAGAGTTTTGCAACAAGGTACAGTAATGATGCCGTATGTATCCTCTGTACAAAACTACTGCATACATATGTGTATGCCATTAATAATTTTAAGCTTAACTATGAACCGTGAGAGAAGCTGGGCATCAAAAGAAACCTCTGCTTCCTGTACCACCCACAGACCAACGGCCTTGTGGAGAAACTAAATGGAACAATCCAGAGGTATGGTTTTTTGAGGGGTTTTTGTCTTGCAATAGCTACACAAATGTTACACCTCAGAATATGTTGGTCTGCTGTTAAAAGCAGAGCTACTGTATTAAAACATCTATATGCCTCTATGTACACAAAATTCTCATGCTTGTCTTTGAATTTTGTGTTTTAAGGACCCTGAACAAATTGGTGGCTGATCACCAGTTCCTGCAGTCTACAATGTTTGCGCTGAGGACGAAAAAACAGCTCACCACAAAGTTCAGTCCCTATTATTTCATGATTTGGAGGGAGGCAAGGTATCCCTCAGAGGTGCCACAAGAGTATGAGGTAAGGTTTAACATGTTAATTTTCAGAAATGAATGTACATTGCCATCAATGTCCTTCACATTCTCACTGATTTGTAGCAGGTCACAGAGGACAAGGTCACCAGGCTGCTGCAGAGGGAGGCAGTGTGTGAGGGCAGCAGCAGGTGTACAAAGAAGTCCACGAGAATGTAAGAAAGACCAAAGACAAGGTCCAAAAGAGGAAACTCAAAGAAGGCCAAGAGGCAAATTTCAAAGTGGAGGACCTTGTCCTTCTAAAAAATAAAAGAGTGGAGCAGTGCAAAGGGGGAAAGCTGGAGGCAGACATGGTGGACCTTTTAAAATAACGAAGATTGAAGGGAAATGTGCTTATCTGTTAAGCAAGGGAAAAAGGCCAACATCGATAATTTGGTGCATTATATCCAGCCAGAGGAGAGGATCCCAGCCAAACTCAGAAAAGCACTGGATTCCTCTCCTCTGGCTGGTCCATCACAAACTTCGTCAGAAACAATGACAGACAGGACATCCACAGGTAATAAGGCTCCACAACTTTCAACTTGCGCTGAAACAAGTAAGCCTCCAAATGTCTGACAAATTATGCATTTCGACTAATAACGTTTTTTATATATCTTGCAGTATTGAGAGACATATGGGCAGGGAGCAGAAGAGAGACCTTGTGGTCCAAAGTGGGACCATACAAAGTGTATTCAGAAAATCTGCTGGACCTGCTTCCAGGAAAGGAGTTGGAGAGTGAGGTACTGCTTTTTTTTTTTAATGTTTCTGGTCTGCTTCTAATTAGCAAACTCAGTGGATCACGGGTCACTCTTGTATTCCTAGATTCAATGTGTACCTGTCTCTTGTGGGGAGGAGGACAGGAGCATTAATCATTGACTCATACACAATGACACAGGTCTGGCAGGGCTCAAAAATACTGTACAGTCGGGTGAGTGAGATTTGTCCTCTCTACTGTAATATTACATGAATTGACGTGTGTGTAATGTGTTACACTTACTGTAACTATATACTGACGTAGAGAGATTAAAATGTAAACCATGAGACAACCTGAGTTACAAGTGGTTTGCTATTTTGCATTTCCACAGATCATGTACCTACAGGAGAGTAGGGCCTTGTATGTGGACCCCTTTGGTGACACACAGAGCCAAACTGACCACTGCAGGGATGTCACAATATGAGTATCAGCTTTAGCACTGAGAATTGCATTGACTTTCCTTGTGATTTACTTCATGAACTTACATAAAGATGTCTTGTGGAATTCTTTGAGCATCATTTGACTGATCTTTAACTGAGAAGCTGTTTTACATGGGCTAACACAGCAAACTTATCTGTACTCTGTGGAACACTGGTCCGCAGTGTCCTGCTATTGGGAGGCGGTCATGCTCCACAATTGGCCATCCCAAACAGCAGGACACAACCTCATGTGGTGTGTTTGTATGCAAGGTAATGTGACTATCACTTCCTGCCCATTCGTATAAATTTGTGGGTGATTATACTTAAGTGAATCTTTCAGCTTGCAGAGCAAGTGCTGCTGAAACAGCAAGTTGATTTCCCTGTGGACCCAACAGGAGTGGCCACACTGAGGTGGGACATTGCCATGTCTTTGCTCACTGACACAGGTATGTACTCTACCAGGCAAGAATGACCGAGTGTACTGACTTTAAACTACATTTATGCTATTTACTTCAATGATTATTTTATTTTACAGATAACCTCTCTCCTAGCTGTGTCGGGTATGTTGGGAGGAGAGCTCAGGTGCTCAGGATGATGTGTGGGTAAGAACATATGACATAAGACTGGTGTTTCACTGGAAAACTGGGATCCACCATGACAGGACACCTTACTGGGTGAACTCTCACAACTGCAGTCACTGTAAATGTGTAGTTTAAGTCACCTAACTTGCATGTCTTGGCACTTTCTGAGGACACTGGGGCAACTTAAGGAGCAGACAAACACAAAGTTTACGCGAAATGGACCACAGATAAGGAGTAAACCTGTGAATTTGATTACATTGTGCTACTACCAGAATGAGATGATCTGGAAAATTATGATTTGGTGCTATATAAATTGACTTGACTGAAAAAAAAGACTTGTTATTGAACATATCTGTCCGTCTGTCACAGTAATTTGTCAACTATTGTGCAATTCCTCTAATGTCACAGTGATTGTGTTGCCTATGTCAGAGCGTTGATTAGGTCTGAGTGAACAGTAGGAAAAGCAGACGCTAACTGTACTGTGTGGTTCAATTAAAGGTTGTAAAACAGTATGAACAGCACTCAAACTGAGCCGGTGTTATGAATGAATCAGTGAATTTTTTATTATTGTGTCATGCATACAATTGTATGCCCAGCCCGCATGGGCTCATAAAATACCAAACAATCAAATAATCCATTACCAGGACCAGGGTGCAGTAGAAAGTAACGTTCAAAACAACCTATCTTGCCTTCTTTTCCAAGTTTTAGAAATGAAATTTGCAAGTTATGTTGTTCATGTTGTATGAAGTGAATGAGGGACTGCCAGCTGAAACGTTTTGGTGGCTTGTGGTCACAAGTTAATCTGACCAAGTCTATGGGCGCACTACATGAACAGCGATCTCCACATGTTCAAATTGAGCACAAACAAATACGTCCAACTATTTTTACTGAGGAGCAGTGTGAGTACAAAGGCATTAAACTGATCATGACACAAATATGAGTCACAACATTTACATTTGGACGATTTATTTACGTTTGTGGCACTGTGATAAAGCATCGTAGCGACAGTCACTTACGATCATTACAGCTTTCGTTTCAGTGACACTGTTTTGCAGAATAGACCAACTCACATTATGCGTATCATGATGTACAAATGACAGTCAAAGCGAGGTGCATGTGTATATATTACTTACACTAGCAACATGAGAAAAAATAGATTTCCTGGCTCATGGATAAGGGATCCTTCAACCATGCCTACAACACTGCTAAACGAGGAATCCTCAGGCCGTGCCCACACCTGTATATATATATGTATATATATATATACACACATACATATTATATATATTATATATATATATATATATACACCCACACACACACACGTACATATATGAGTGAACACACACACATACACACACACCCACACACATACGTGCATGCATACACACACAAACACACACATATACACACATACATACACATAAAAAAAATAACACATGCTAAAATTGAAAAAAAAAAAAGATTTTTTTCCAATGATGATGAGTATGATGTTTTTCAATGATTCTGAAAGTAATAAAACCATAACGGTTTTCACTCAAGTTTATACGCTTTAAAGTTCTACCTTGGCACCTGAGACGATCTTTACACTCACCTCCCAATCAGGAGGTAGTTATTACCAAAGTCCTTATAGGCAAAGTCTTGCCACTCGGCAGCCATCTTGGAAACGCCCCCCAGCAGCTATTTTGTGATGAGATGACCAGAGCCCTATCTAACTCACTTGTCTTGGTAATCGTGTATTAGAGTGATTTTCTTCTCTTAGAAGTTTGTCTGCTGCTGCATCAAATTGATTGAAACTGTTGTGACTCTCTAAACTGCAGGACAACAACGCAATTGGCTAATAGATTTCCTGGTTCGGCTGTAAACAAAGCACGCAATTGGTCGTTGAGGGGAGGGGGAGAGGCAGGATATGTGCCATCTTTGGCGCTATGGCCTTTTCTATTTAAACTAATCTAAGTGATCTGTCTTTTCTATAAAACATCTTATTACTCAGTATGAAACTCTAGTGCACCAGCTGATCATCTTCGTTTTTGAATCAACTACCTGTTAGATGTATCTTACAACTTCAAGTCACCATTTGGGGTCAAACAGACGTTTTCATCACGCAAGCCTGATTTGTAGACTGCACACGCCTCTGGTTCTGTGGACTGCACTACCTTCTGTATCAATAGACTACACATCTGACCCATAGACTGTGCTCCTGGACTTCACCTCCTTCTGGATCTTTGGACTCTCATATAGGCTTATATCTCATACTCCAAAATGTAGCAGCAATATTGTAGTGATAGTGATTACACAGTGTATAGTGATTACATAGTGCAGCTAGTAATTGTTTTGTTGTTGTGTTCCATACATGTGACATCTATTGCATGTCTGTCTGTCCTAGGGAGAGGGATCCCTCTTCTGCGGTTCTCTTGGAGGTTTCTTATTTTCCCTGATTCTTCCCATTAATTCAGGGTTTTTAAATTTTTTCTCACCCAGTGAGATTTTGGGCTAGACAAAAATAAATCTATTCGACTGATCGGTTGATTGATTGAAGCTTGGTCAGGATGTCTTCTTTGAGCAAGGCACGTTTCAGCTGCTCCTCACCACTGCCAAGCTCAAATGCAGCAAAACCCAAGTTAGTCTGCTTACTTTAACCGAGCCTGGTCCAATTGGAGGTGGCAGTGATACTCCCCAAACTTCGTCCAAGCCCCAAGAGAAGAATGACAATCAAGTTGAGCAGCAAGTGTGCAAAGAGGATGATTCATCCACTCTCTTCAACAAAGAGCCAACCGAGCAGTGGTACTACCCTGATGACAACCTTCCTGGCCAGTATGCCTCTGTTGCTGAGTGCATCATCAAACCCCTCCCCACACCTCAGTCATCCAAAGTCAAGGTTTGTCCTGAATACAGAAATTCTGGTGCCGGCCAAAGACAATTTCTCCAACGAGAAAGAAAAATCACCAGCACCAAAGTAATTAAAGTGATTAAAAACTGAGAATAAAATGAGTAATTAAAATCCTCTCCAAATTAATAGCAATTTATCAAACAACTGTTGAACAAACAGAATATAAACTTAAATAACATCTCTAATTTCCAGTAGTCAGTTCTCCTTGCATCTGAACTGCTATACTTTACACATGCAGCTGGTGCTGGACAGACGCAGTTTGCTGAGCTGTGTTGTTTCAATGTTCACATCTGTGCTGTGAAGACAGCGCCAATGTGAGCAGGGACTTCCTGTGATTTCATAAAATAAAAATTGTTTTATTTCTGCTAAATATCTCAAAAACGTTTAATTTCAATTGCAGTGTACTTTCTGAATTGTGTCTTGCCTCCTGCATCCCACACCTTAACCTACTGAAGTATTTCCAGCAGGTGAAAATTCGCCTGACACGAACAATTGTCTCTTTTGTGCTCTGTGTTTCCTCTAGGATCGAGACATAGCAGCTGTAGTGTCACTCGGGTGCAAAATCTTTTTTTAAACGTTTGCAAAATGCACCCTGCTGGGATATTTTCATGTGTCTGTCTGTCTGCCCTCATCAGAATGGCTCTTGAGGTCTTAGCGGAAACAATGCTTTCCTATTACTCAGTATACTTCACGTACTCTATGCTCCTTTCCTGCTTCTCCATCAATTCCTCTGCTCTAGCCACCACTCACATATGATGTTCTTGCCTGTCCTGTGTAGTAGTAGATTGCTGTTATTCATTATTAAATATGGTAATATGATAAACCACCTATAACTGTTTGAAAACCATAAAAAGTTTTCAATTACATACATACCTACATCAGTTGTCTCTTTTTTTTAATGAGCTTATCTTTCAAACTCTGAAAATTGAATGATGTGATTTTACACACAAGCTATCAATTTATCAACTACTGAGTTTTCCTTTACATCCAGTTAATACTAGTTAGCACCTAACTAGCAGTCGTTAATTTCATTTATTATCGTTCAATTATTCATTCTTGGCGCTCCTTTTTCTAGAATTAGGTAACCTGCATTAATAGTGTTGCATTAACAATTGCTATTATATTTCTTTTAATTAAACAGCATGTTCAGTGATAAAATAACTTACATTTATGGCAGTCTTTTATCCTATGAAATTATAGTGAAAACAATCGAAGAAAGCTGTTAACTGTCTTTGACTGACAGCTGTTGCGCACCACACGGAGCCCCTCTGGCACAGTTAGTCCTGCATCCAGGAGTAAGTGAAAATATAGCCCCATTTACACTAAGAGGTACAATTCATTTTGGTATGGCGTGGTAACAATTATTTGCGTTTCCACTGTCCAAAGTGTATCAAATAACCTTACCATACCATCCCTGACTTTGGTCACCCTTTTGTTGGGGTACGAAGCGTTCCCATAAGGGTCCCAAGAGGGTGGAGCTACACACATTGCAGTCCCTTGACTGCAAGCAGGCAAAAAGCCGTTTTCAGCCGTTGTCATAGAACTGTTAATATGTAACTTCAGTAAGTTTTACTTATTTATCTATTTTTGGTGAGAATGTTACCATGTAGATTCCAAATACGTAGTCAGTTTATCCAAATAAAGGTACAGGTACTTTATTGGTCACATATACACAATGTACAGTGAAATGTGTTCTCTGCATTTAACCCATCCCTGAGGAGCAGTGGGCAACCACAGTGCAGCACCCTGGGACCAACTCCAGATTCTAAGCCAGTACCTTGGTCAAGGGTACTGACTGGAGATAGACCTATGTACATGTTTTGATGGTGGGAAAAAGTGGAGGACCCGGAGAAAAATCATGTAGAAAAATAGCGCTTATTTATACATCTGTCACAAAGTTTTCAGAGCTGCAAGGAGCCATAGCTCACTGTGTGAGATTAGTTGATTATCTCCCCGCTGTAGCCCAACTCCATATGCTGTCACCCCTTGAGGGAAAGTTAATTGATGAAGCAATGATCTGTGCAGAGATTAAACGTCGGCATCTTTTAAGGTGGAAATGTTTTCTTTCATGTTGTTCACAATGCTCGAGTTACACCGTGAATTAATCAGTCCACTTTTGCCAATATGACAACTTGAAGAGGATTTAAGAGGATTTGTCAAATAAACATATATTACACGTATGGTAGTGAAATGTCTGAACATCAACAATAATTCATTTGCTTTTTTCTTTCTTGCATGATGACACATGCTGTAGTAATGACTGACTTTTCAAACACATACAAAATTTGAATTGCTATTGATTTAGTGGCTGAGTGCCATCCGGCACACACCCTACCTACCAAGTAAGGGTACGGTCAGCAGTGGAAATGCAAGCCAGATCTAGGGGACCCATTCCAAACCAATATCGTACCAAACCGAACTTTGTCAATCAGTGGAAACAAGGCTTATCGTTGTGTGTGGAATAACTATCTTTGAATCCAAACAGATCCTCCAAATACAGTTTATATCACAGATATTTTTTCCCCTACTAAACGGTTGTGTTTGCTGTAATGTTTCAGTGCGATACTCATGTGAGTTAAAGGGACAGTTACTTTTTCCTTCTGCATGATTGATATTTTGAAATCTGGGATCAGCATTGCTTTCTACAGCATTCATCCCTCTTGTAGTAAAATCATTGTGGTGACATCATCAGGTAAGCACAATTAAAGTACCTCTATTATATGCTTAGTGTGAATTGATGTGGATATGAAGTGTCAGCAGCCTCCAGGTTTTGATGCTTTACTGACACGTGTGACAGTGCAAAATATACGTTATTTACTAATGTTAAAAGACAGGGTGCTCTCATCTCCCATTGTGTTTTACACTCACGTGTGTTAGGCTAATTAGGATGAATATGAAAGCAATGGGCACACTGGAAATAAGATGGTCCACTCTCTGCTCTCTCCTCTTCTAATTTCATTTCTTCTCATAAAAAGCAGTCAATCAATCAACATAACAGCGGCGGTCAAAATGCAACAAATATGGCAGTGTGCAGATGTAAAATGTATATAGGAGTAACACCAGCGCTACACTTGTGAAAGGGCATCTAGATACATCCAGCAGAACAGTGTTTACTGCAGCACTTTACAGTTGAGGCAGCAACCTAGGCCACACGCTACAATTGTGGCTATCATTGTACTGGTGTTGTCAAACACATAATTTTTTTATTTTTATTTTTTGTTAAATTAATATTGATTCTGAATATTTTGAAACAGTTCTTGTATCCACTGCATGCGTGACCCATAAATTTGCTGACTCAAGAATCTCCTCAGTAAGTTATATCTGGCTAAATGTCAGACTTCCATTAAAAGTTAATTTCTACAGTCATAATGTTATCGCATCAAAGTCATAATTTTGGTATCGTGACAACACTAGCTGTCAGTCAGTTCAACAGCTGTTTGTGTCTGCGCACATAAGTACTGTAATATTAAGCACACAGTTATCAGCTTCTCTCTGTAATGTTACCTGATCAATAAACATCTATGTGGAAAAAAAAGCTGCATGCTGTATTTAAACTGTGCACTGTGTCAAGAAGAGGCACACAGTTAATATCTACTGAAAAGAAACATTTATATTTTCAATTATTAGCCCTGTCTGTTATTACTGATTTTAAAGTCATGGTTTAATAACCCAGAATTTAATTGAAGTGTCTTTTGAACACTGGAATTTATTAAGGAAGCTAATTGTTTCAGGAAAATTTAGATTTGGTCAATTCAATCAACGCTCAATGGTCAGCCTGACAAGAGACTTTTTTTTCCCCTGGCAAACAGACTCAACTACTCTCTCTGACTTTAATCCATAATAATAATCCAAATCCATAACAGCTCACATGGGAAGTAGCAACTCATGAAAAGAAAACTATTTCTAATGAATGCAGAAAGTTGAAATTTGCAAAGTAGGTTGATTTAAAGTGTGGCCCCTAAATTTCCTGCTTGCGCTCCTAAAAATTTTCAGTAAGGGGCTACAGTGCTCCTAGTAAAAAAAAAAAAAGGAAGTCTGGAGACCTGTTAAGTGTAACACATTACCCTCTATTTGTAATGTTAGCTATCACCATGTATTCCTAGTCACTTCCATGTTTTACCCTCACATCAGCAACATTATCTGCCAAACAGAGCACACAGCAATGCTGCTATGCTGCAACAGGGAAACCTGCTGATGAATCCTGTATGTCAGACAAGGGCAGATGGCATCATCACTGATGTGTAGCATCCATGACCCAGCCTAGATTCTGACCCATGCAGGATGGAAGCAGATAAGTTGCTGTCTTCCCCATTCTCACTGTCAGTGTTAGTTGGCGCAATGTCTTATCAGCTACTTCCGTGTTTGCTGGAGACAGAGGTGAAAGACATGTGCATGCAAACAAAAATTTCTTAACCACAGACTGTTGCATCACTAACATCACAGACCCTTCCCCAGATGAAACCTCTTGACTGCCTATTTATGCCCCTCTGGGGTTATTCACATCGCTCAATGTGTGGACTGAGCAATGCTTAAAGGTGGAATCAGTAGGATTTTACTAAAAATTAAAATATAGACATATACAAAAAGAAGTGCTGCTCAATCATCACTTCTGAGCATCTATATATGTGTGGTGGTGACTGTGTATGGAGACACACTGCCCTCTGCCTGTATTTTGATGCTTTGCCTGACTCGGGACAAGACTGGGTGGGGAGGGGGTGCGTTTCCCTGAGCCAATGACAGCATGCAGGTGAGGTTGATAGCACCGTGGAGCACAGCGTCTGGACACCGTCCAGACCAGAGAAAGTTACAAATGTGGATGTAGCACAAAGAAAATGAAATATAGCCCTAGTGAGCAAGTGGATAAAACTTATTCCAGAGCAAGAGTGAGTCTCGGTGTGGCTTTCAGCCGTTTTGGAACACTGAAGGAGAGGCTGGGAAGAGCAATGCAGAGTTGGGCTGCTGTGTGATGGACAGGTAGGTGCTAAACACTGGCTTGTTAGCTTGCTAAATTACCGACTTCTCCATTAGACAAATGTAATATTTCTATGTAGCTTGCTGTGTAACGTTAGGTAAGCGGTATAGCAGTACACGTGGTACACGCTAAGTTACGATACTTCTGGTGCGTTGAGCTGGGAGGAGGGGCCCAGTTTGAACGCTGTGTTTGAAAACGGCAATGAACGAATGCTACTGACTCTACCTTTAGCTCCTCTGCCTCTTTAGTTGTCCCCTGCCTAACACCAGAGACAGTTAATAGAGAATGAGACCTCTCACTGACTGTTCATTTCCTGTATCAGTGTCACATTGGTTTCGCCAAGGCCCCGCCCCTTTAGGAGACTAAAAACAGTCTTGAGTCAATTCAATCTCATGAGAGAAATGGACATGATCACAGATTATATTCTTGTACTCCATCTTCACCAAGGTATATACTGAACCCATATTTTACCAGACACATATCTACAGAACATTCTGACACAAAAACGGCATTTTTCAGACACACGTCAGGAGAAAATTAACTTTGTTCAAGAAATGTCTCTGTCTCAGCAGAGCATACTCATGAGATTTGGGAACTGGTACGGTCCACTTTGCTTCGCATTGGACATAAACAGACATTTAAATAGTCCTATAGGTGAAACCATAAATTAAAAGTGAAAACTTACATCAAACAAACATCAAGCAAGGCAAAATCCATTTGCTTTAATCCTTTCACACGACATTATCATATTTCTAGACCACGCGGAGGTTCCTAACTGATGTGACTCTGCCTACTTAGGAGACAGGAGATGTATATACCATTTTACACCATTGGCACAGCATACAGTGGGAGATCTTGTATTAATACTGCCTATCTTCATTAACACTCTTCTATGGGAACATGCCACAAGAGAACAATGACATGTTGGCATTGCCATCCCTGCTAAAGCTCTGCTTATGATTTGATCAACTCTGAGTGTGCTTTAATTTGCGGTCCTGTCTCGCTGGACAGGATGCTGACAAGGGGTGTGCGCACTGCAATCCTTCGGCTAGCCCTCTCCTTTTGCCTGCATTCCATCAGGTGACTGGATGACACTGCATGTTTCTATGCCCCCATGCTAGCATACCACAGGAAACATCTATGTTTTGTGATGGGGGAAGATTTTTATGGCAGCCTCCCCCCCAGGATAGACTCTGGCCAAAAGCATCATTTTAAAGTGCGTAAGAACAGTGCTTAGCCCACTCAGGGAGAAGGGTATGAAAATCCCGACCTATATAGACAACTGGCTTCTCTAGTTTAGTCATCACTGGAAATTAGCGCTTTCATGGCCCTTGTGATTCAGGAGGTTAAGCAACTGGGCTTTGCCATTAATTACAGAAGGAGCGCTCTCCAATGGAGTCCGCAGAGGCAGTTTGTCCCGTTGCATCAGGATTTACACAAAATAAAACACAGGCTTGTTTGAAGATTTCTCCTGATTGGATGGTGAATGCAAAGATCATCACAGATTCCAAAAATGAAGCCTGTTAGTGGGCTACAAATTTACTCTTAGAACCTAAGTTATACAAAGTAACTATTATTTTTCCATTTGTTTGAAGAGAATTTTACTTTCTATCTAATTAACTATGTATGTATTAAAAAATTGTCAAAGTACTTACACTTTCATTTGTGTTCAGTGAAAAATTGATGTCTGATATTCTATCAAAGGGAATACTGCAATGTTAAAGAGAAAAGAGTTTAGTTTAGTTTGGTTAGGGTTGTTAGGCATACACATATATGACAACACACAAGTAGACAGCTCTGACAAATTGCTGCAATACTTCATATTCAACACAGCAGTACACATTGGTTTTGAGACTTTTGTTCTAAACATGCATGTTGTAAACTGGTGAAAGCAAAGCAAAGAGCACAGGTCCCAGTAGGAAAAACAGTGCATTTTACAAGAAAGCAAATATGGTCACCTTCAAAGTTTGGGAGATTTTATTAAGAATTACAGAATCAGTGTCATGAGTCATTCATGAGTGGAATCATTTCACGAGACCCCAGTGCAATGTTGTCTACTGCCCTCCAGTGTGACTGACTCTGGCTGACAGAGCTGTTGGCAGTCATGCATGAGACACACTTTTTCTTTCCTTTCTTTCTTTCTTCTTTTTTTTTTGACTATGTGAACATGTGTTTCTTTTTTCACATCAAGGATTATGAATTAAGACCTTGATGCGCAAGTCCTAGAGGTAAAATCTGAGACTTGACATTATGGTCTAATGTGCAGTTACTTGTGACCTCTTTGATGAACAAAGCATTTTTTTTCATTTGATTAAGTAGCACTGGCAATTTTTCAGTGCTTTTAGTTTTTGCTCTGACTTAGGCTAAAATATACTATACCCATCTAAGTGCTTTATTAAAGCAGTATTTGATCTACTGATTTGACAGTGGAGAAAATTCTTGTTTTTCTTTCAATATAAACTGTCAATCTGCACTTTTAAAAGATGAGGGGGTTATTCAAGACAGGTGCAACATTTTCAAACCTTTCATTGCAAAACAAGTGAACAGAGCTGCAATAAACCATAAACAGCGCTACAACAGGTGATCAAAACTATTTCACAGTAAGAGTAAACTTAAACTGTGATCTACCCCTATCTAACCCTAACCCAAACCCATAATTACCTTTACATCAGCTTAAACCAATCTACAAATCCTAAATTCTGGTTTTTCTCCATATAACCATTTTATTGTTATGTTTCACTCAAAATTTAGGGACTGAAAAAATTAACACAGCACATATTTACTACAGTAAGGACAGTAACTGACTATACTGTACCCAGAGTAACTCCTTAGCAAATTCTCCCTTTCCATTTCCCCTTGTCTTTCAACTTGGCCATTCATGATAACTGGAAGGTATCTGACCTCTACAGTTTTTTGCAGCACAGTAGGGTGCAGATGTTGATGTGGTATATTTGTTGAGCATTTGTTTAAGTCAAGTGCTCTCCTTATTGACAATCAAAGGGTAAGCCAGACACAATCCAGGTATCTCAACAGCGCAGATAGAAGGACAGCCAAACAGGACTTAGTCTAAACTAGAATATGATCAATATCAGTGCCACCACTACAACAGTTTTGTAAATTACTCACTTTAATCTTCTCAAAAAATTTGGTCTAATTTTATTGTTAAATCTGTCAAACTTTCATTTAATTTGTCCAACACTGGCATCAAAAAGTGTCATGTAGAACTGGCAGAGCGTTTAAGGGCTTCTGAACATTTGTATTGGTGTACTTGCTTATTTATTCCAGCCAAATATTTTTGATATATAAGAGATGTTTCCTTTTGCATGGTCTAATAAGGCTAAGCCCAAGATCAATGTATATGAAAAAAGCATCTACTTCACCCCACAAAAAGCTGAGCTGAAATTTTAAATCACTGATCAATTACCAATTATTTCCCAAAGCAACAACCTTTGCAGAGGATTTCACCACCACAACCGCTTTGTCCTAAGCAATGTACAAAGGGACAGCACACAACAACACAAAAGCTGGATATGGTTTTGTTTTCTTTAAGTCTTATTTTGTATTTATTATGGCAGCCATATTTAAAACAACATAAGGCATATCTTGAAAGTGACAGCAGTTGTAGTGCCTGAACAAAATGAGCACTGCAATTAATCTTTTTCTGGGTTAAACAAGAAGCTTATCATGTCTGGTGGTTTTCTCCTGAAAACTATAGATTTATCAAAATGAAGCTGCAAGACATTTAGTAACACTCAGACTTTAATATTAACAAAGAACAACTGAATAAGATTTAAAGCCAATATGTGTGTTTTGCCTTAATTGGGCAGAGAATGAAGCAATTAAAAAAAATCCCCCCCCCCCAGCTTTTTAAATGTTATTAGTGTCCTATCCCTTTGGCGATACATAGTAATATTTACATGGCAATCCAGTCATGCAGGATGAGTACTCACTCAACAACATCGTCCTGATCAGCAAACTCTTCATCATTGAAGCCGAACTGCTCAATAAAATTGGACGTCATTTGTTGCATCTGATAATCAGAAAAGGCCTGGCAAAACCCAGGACCAACGATAATGATATAGTCTTGGCTCTATACAAAGCTGGGCATTACTTGCAATGCAGAAAATAAGTGAAATAAAAACAATTGTACAACTTGTGGACGAGACAGGTTAATAGCTAAAACAACACAACATGCATTTTACTGCCTGATGCCAAAATGCTTTAACACTAGTCACAGAGAAATCTGTAAATTTTATATTATATAAAGTGACAGTTAAGTCCCCTTAGCAACAGTAGTAGCTAAGCAAATCAATTCAAATCATGGCAAATAGATTTTCCTATAGACTGTTAATATGCATAACCCATAGTCACAAAATATTTCAGGAATAAAGGGCTGTTAATACTGACATGCAGTTTTTAAACTTGACGAGATGAACAAAAGTTGGTGAAAAGCTTAACTTCTGAGGCGTGTGTCTTACTACCCCTCAACAAGCAATTAATGACAAGGGCTCCAGGGAAAAAAACATCTGTGTTCGAGATGGTAACTTTGTTCAATGACAAGAAATAATCATGTTAATTCCCAAGAGCTTTTGTTGCTCTTGGGAGTCCCATAGTTACTTCATATTTCAATGACAAAGGAAGCTGTGCTCTAACAACAGCCAAAGGTGGCTATGAATTATCATAAGTAGGTTATAACTTGAGGGAGACAAAACAGCTTTTTGGAAAACAAACAATGGGTCCTCTCTGTGTGCATATGTGCATCATTTATGTTTGCATGTTTATCTGTGTCTATGTTTACTTGTTTAGTTTTTACCTGTTGTAGAGAGGAGTCCTGGTGAAAACCACTGTCTTTAAAGTCCACCTCATCATCACTGGGAGAATGGATGTGGTGTGTATTCACCTAGAGAAAATACAATTCAACAAATGCAACAAAAAGGTCACCCACTGAGAACAGAGGGGAAAAAAAAAAAACCTCTACTGACTGCTTCCAGAGAACAGAATAGAACCAGCATGGCTATAAATTAATTTGAATAAATTATAATGTGTTATAGTGTGCATATAGCAATCTTAAATATTCAGAATGCTTTATAACAACAATCATCACACGCTATAAGATATTTTATAATTACTTCTAAGGTCAAGGGTCAATACTACATATTTGCTGTTCACTCTCTGTATATGCCATGATCAGTATATTAAAATTTTCAGAGTTGTAATAAAATATAATATTTTAGTAACACATTAAAATCCCTATTATAATGCAGTATAAGGTCTGTGTAACTCATTGTAAGTGGTATTCAGCTGTTTTAAGTAAAGTCATGAAATCCCTGTATTATTTGTGTGCCTGATGGGCAAAGCACATACAGGAGCACACTTGTTATTAGCGGGAATGCTGAGTTAGCATTCACACTATTGTTATCCTGTTTTTTGTACCTCTTCAGACTTTATAATGGGTGTGTATTGCGTGCGGAATCTTCTGCCTGCTAGAGTGGATGATGTCACACAGTAGAGGGGAGAAGCAGTGAAACGTAAATTCAAAATATCAGAAACAACTCCCAATGAATCCCACAACTTTGACAAAATCACACAACAAACATCAGAAAACAGTAGGAATTTTTGTGACTGTTCCTGTGATATAAGTTTGGAAGCAGTAAGGCTTATACTTTATGATCTGTGAGCCTCAGTTCGAGGCACACCCCACCGAAAGCCTCATTAACTCATGTTATTTTTGGTCTGACACTTAAACAAGACTGAGTGACGTACTTTTTTAAAACTGCCATATCTTAGTGATTCTAATGTTTATCCACACAACAGCACATGTATTTCTTCAGTACAACCTTGTGGTGCTCAAAATCACCTCATTTCACAGACACAAGACATAGTTTTGGCAGGGGACGTTTTCCATGTTTTCAGTCCTAGACACAGTGCAGTCACTGCTAATGCAGTGAGAGTTTAACACTTATAGTCCACTTTCTCCCTGTGTGATCTAATGGTTCTATAGTGTAGAGGTTAATGCACTGGACCAACCCAAAGGTTAGGAGTTCAAATCCCGCATCTGCAACTTTTTCAAACTCATCAATAAAAATACATGTTTTACTTACTGAGCAGAGTTTTTGCTCGGTAACTGTCAGTGTAACACAGCTGATTTTTCTTGCCTAATTAAAGCTCTCTTTTGATCATTGGCTGTTGCTGGGGTGATTTGAGTAGTTTAGAGCTGTCCACTCTATTCTATTTTTCAGGCTCTGTGGGGACTGAAGAACACAGTCACACTCAGATGAGACAGTTTTGGCAACAGACTGCTTTGTTTGAGGGTGCATTTTCAGGGCTTTTACTGTGCTTTTACATTGTGTCTCAGAGATGTTTAAGTTAGATGCAATATTTAGGTGTCTAGTTACAGTTAAACACATCTGATGTTGATTGATTAATCAAACACAGACACACAAACAATCTGGCTTTTGTATGGTGAGGACATTTCAGACTAATGCAGTCAATCTCAGTCAGTTCCAATATTAAAGTGTAAGTTATACACAACTAATGTCGACTGGTTAATTAAAGCTCTCTTGCGATCATTGGTTGTTGCTGGGGTAGTTTGGGCAGTTTACACCTGTCCACTCTTTACTGACTGACAATACAGAAAAACATTATCTTATTAAGACATTATCTTCACATACACACAGAAACATCTTTACTATATATGTTTATGGGGGAACAACATTATCTGATCCTCTGTCTGTCTGTCTGTCTGTCTCTCTCTCTCTCTGCTTCTCTCATACACACACACACAAACATCTTTACTATATATCTTTAAGGGGAACAACATTATCTGATCCTCTGTCTGTCTCTCTCTCTGTGTGTCTCTCTCTCTCTGACAAACACACACACACACACATTCTGCTGACTGTAGACATCTAGGCAATTTCTTGGACATCAGACTATAAGGAAGAGTTGTTTTCCTTCAAGAAATCACACTCTTGTTCATGTTCATGCTGAACTGTGAGGAGCTCTTCTACTATATATACTACTATTTTTATCTCTTATTCAGTTCAAATATTGAAGTATATATCAAATATTGAGCTGTCCACTCTATTCTATTCTTCAGGCACTGTGGGGACTGAAAAACACGGTGACACTCATGAACTCAGATGGATTACTACCTTATCTATGACTAGTAATAGTTCAAATAACTGTTACATTACTGCTACTTCTACTACTACACTAATACCACTATTACCATCATGCCCTCTCCTACTTTATACTTTTGCTATCTTCTGTTCTTCCTTACCCTTCATCTTCATCTCTTTTTCATCTGTTCAGCTACAGAAACTATTCAAATTTGAAAATATTCAGCTCTTTAAAGACATTTATGCCCTTTTGATCTTTTCAGCTTTTTCAACCATTCAGCTTCTGGGATTTATGCTGGGTTTGTGCTCTTTCTGCTTTTTACACTTTTAGTTTGCATTTCTGCATTTTCAGCGTGCATTTCAGCTCTCAGCATTCAAACTTTTTTTAACCAGGAAATGCAATTTTTCCAGTTTCTCATACCTTCTTCTTCTTCTATTTTTCTTCCGCCAAATTTCGCCGCTTAACTCGTGCCGCAGCTTTGAGCGCACAAATGTAAAATGTATACCAATATGTGCAGAATTTTTGGAAATGGTGTGCTACGACTTTTGGTAACCATTCACAAAACAGTGCTGTCTTTCCTGTTTTTGCCCAAATAATTTCAGTTGGCTGAACATTCAGTGCATCCCTAGAAATAAATACACTCAGTTCAGCTGTCATCCTGTTTGTGGTGCTGCTATAGACTCTCATACCTGAGCTCTTACGTTCCCATCACCAGCACTGTTGGCAGAGTGATGTGTGACATCTAGTGGTTAAAGTGTGGTATACCGGTCCAGTCTGGGTTTGGGCTTAATATCAAACTGGTTTGGAAATTTTTACATCAGCCCAACCCTACTAATTCAACGGTATCACTTTTAGGAGAGGGGGGTGGAAATCGCTGCACCAAAAGTCAACATTGTTTTGTTGCAGACGGGGTCAGTAGAAAATTGGTTTTAGCCACGTATATGAATGCTTAACTTAAAAAAAAAAAAAAAAAAAAAAATCAATATCCATTCAATTGCACCCTAAATTTAGGATTTTTTAACTGCTTCAGTTTGCCGCCAGACAGCCGTTCATTCAGGCATTACATACGGAGTGCAGAGTGATACGTGCCAGACACAGACCGGTACGAGTGGGTGTAGTAATATAAGTAGGAACTACGGTTGGTATTACATACAATAAATAACAATGAAAATTAACACTGAAACTGTAAGAATAGCATCTTTTTAATCTTTTTTATTTCAAATCCTTCATATAAAATGTGTTCTGTACTTACAAGAATAAATGTTCTATGCTTTGGCGGGGGGGGCAAACAAAAAAAAAAAACCCTAATAGCTGCTGACTTCACATTGCTGACTCTTAGGCTTGGGAAGATTTCAGGTTTTACCAGTTTGGTCCAGTGTACGGGCTTTAACCAGTTTTGTGTTATGCAAATTAGCAATACAGGCGTGTATCAGTAAGCCTGATCCTAGCATACCTCAGCGGCAACATGTTCCGACACCCAGGCATGAGTGCAGACATGGTCATCAAATCAGTGCTGTGTGTGAAAACACTCAGATCTTACAACACGACTTTATACACTACAGGATTATTTTATGAACACTCATCCCTTCCTGCAATCAAATCAATTTTGTTAGAATTTGGCTCTTTTTCAGGATATAAATTAAGTCTTCAAAAGAGTGAGTTATACCTAATTAATAACTTAGCCCTCCAAATCCAGCAGGTCTCAATACCCTTTCAATTAGCTAGCTCTGGTTTTAAATACCTTGGGGTGAATATAACTCGGAGTCTTGCCTGTCTTCACACAGCCAATCTGACCCCTTTGGTGGAGAATATGAAAAAAGACCTCTTAAGATGGAGTACCCTGCCTTTATCATTGTCAGGCAGGATACAATCAATAAAAATGAATGTACTCCCTAAATTCTTGTATATGTTTAGATGTCTACCCATTTTCTTACCAAAATCCTTTTTTCGTTCCATTGATAAGGCTATCATGAATTTTATATGGGCCGGTAAAATCCCAAGAATCAGTAAAGACTTTCTTCAAAGACCACGAACTAAGGGCGGATTGGCCCTCCCTAAACTTATTTATTACTATTGGATTACTAACATTCAAAAAATATCATTTTAGATTAATGCTCCTGAGACAGACTGGTGTATTTTAGAGGCCCAGTCATGCCACTTATCTTCCCTTTCTGCTTTGGTATATTCATCACTTCCAATGCGACCATCCTCTTATTCCGCCAACCCAATTGTTCTTGCTACCCTTTGAATTTGGACCCAATTTTGTCTTCACTTTAAGTTGAGTGCAGGCTCACCTATGGGCCCAATCACAAAAAATCACCTTTTCCTACCTTCTATAATGGATCCAACCTTTTTTAAGTGGAAAAATAAGGGACTAAAATCTTTCAGCGACCTTTATGATGACGCTGACCATTTTTCCAGTTTTGAAACTCTATGTAAGAAATATGACTTGGTCCATTCAAATTTTTTTTATGTATTTACAGATCCGTCACTTTATACAGAAACAGTTCCCCTCATATTCCAACCTTCCATGTAAGGCAATATGGGAAAAATTATTAGACATCAATCCAACTCAGAGGGGACTGATTTCTAATATGTATGCTCAGATTATGAACATCACTGACCATTGTTTTGTAATTAAAACTAAATGGGAAAAAGAATTGGAGATGAATTTAACAGAGGATTGGTGGATGAGCACATTGAGTTGGGTAAACACCTCTACATCTTGTGCTAGATTGAGCTTAATCCAGTTTAAAATTGTTCACAGGATGCACTTTTGTAAAAGCAAGTTGGCTAAGTTATTTACAGATCATGATTCAAAATGTGACCGCTGTGGTCATCCAGAAGCAGATCTATTGCCCCCAACTTGGAGATTTTTGGCACTATGTTTTTGAAACACTAAAGTGTTGGGGATAAAAGTACAATCATACCCTCTTCTGGCAATCTTTGGAGTACCACCCATACTTACCCAGTACCACACTAAGGAAAGTGATATTATTGCCTTTACCACTTTATTGGCATGTCGTAGGATTCTGTTAGCATGGAAATCCCCAAGCTCACCATCTCAGTCTGCCTGGCTAAAAGATGTGATATTTTTTTTGAGCCTGGAAAAAATTAAATACTCACTCAGGAGATCTAAGGATCTCTTCATCAAAAAATGGCAACCTTTCAATACATACTTCAATAATCTGTCTGTGATGCCGCCTGAATATAACTCACCTGCTTGCTGAATGTAACAGTTTTTCATTCCCTCTGTCCATCTTTTGACTGTCTAACTTACATCAAATTGTAACTTACTATGTATATGTATTATAGAACTCTGTTTAACTGAAGATGTAGGCTACATGGGGGGTGGATGTATGGGTTTAGCTCTTTTGTTTTGCCTTACTTGCTTTGCTTTGTTTTTGTTTTGTTTTGTTTTTTTTTTGTTTTGTTTGTTTTGTTCATTAATTCTGTCATAACTATGATAATTATGCTTTGAAAGGGGGGGAGAAAAAATGGAAGTACTAGACACTTAAGTTCTGTTTTATTTCTGTACGCATGTACACGTATGTATGCATGCACAATATGTACTTCCGTGAATAAAATATATTAAAAAAAAAAAAAAAAAAAAAAAAAAAACAGTGCTGTGTGTGAAAACACTCAGATCTTACAACACGACTTTATACACTACAGGATTATTTTATGAACACAGACACAAAGTGGTTAAGTTTTCCAACGTTTCTTGGACTTCCACAAGAGACACAGAGCAGAAATGATGATTATGCTGGCTGTAGTTTATGACAAGAAATAACAAGCCCCCCTCCTTCTAATGCTAACATTACTAGCTAACGCTAACGTCCAAACTGTGGCTGTTTGTAACTTAACAGAGAACGGATGATTTTATTAAGCCGGACACGATGTCATTAAGTTTTCCAGCCAGTTTAGGACCTCCACAACTGATATAGTGCAGCAAAAATGCTTGTCGACCATAGTTAAAGAAAATGCTGAGCACTCTCTCCTCAAACAAGATAACGCTAAATTAACATAAGCGGACTCAAGTCTGACTCGCTCATGATGCTTTTGTTTTGTTTTACAAGACTAGGTTGCAAAAGGGGAGGGAAAAAGACGCCACATGTCTGCTGTGTTCAGTTTATGTGTGTGTATTTATGGGAGGAATGCAACTGAACGGAGTAACATAGCAAACAGTGTGATTCATTTGAAAGAAAAACGCGTTGTGTGTCTGAGTGTAATACTGCAGTGGATACAATATGTACTGACGGACAATGTCACACGTTCCGTTGCTGTGGGAAATAAAAACATTTTGTGTCACTCAATTCAGTTGTTCTTCTCTGGTGCCGCTCTGGCTACGCTCCAGTCAGGAGCGCTGTTGATGAGTAGCGTGCGACTCCTAGTAGTGAAAGCCGGTATTACTGGCCCAAGCCTACTGACTCTATTTAGTCTGCAGCTTAAACACAACCACCACTTAATGGAGACATTGCAAGCCAGCTGTAGTAACTGCATAAGAATTAAGGGAATCTTCTCTATCGTTCCCTCTCTGTGTGTGTGTGTGAGAGGCATGTGTAAGACACGCCCACAACAGAAGCAGGAGAGCAGGACAGAGACAGTCGCTCAGGACAGTGAACTGCATAAAAGACACTTATGCTCTTCTAAATTTAAACGAGTAAACGTATAAATTACGCAAATGCCATTTTTCTAGAAAACAACATGCGACAGTATCCTGATCCTCCTACGCATTTATTTCACAAAGTACTGACACATATAATGGAGTGACGACGTAACATTATCAGCCCACTAACGTAATTTTGGGTGTTTGCATTAAGAGCGCTGTAACGTTAGTTCCCTTCCCTTACACGATAAAATAAGATCATCCTTTATTAGTCCGACAGCGGAGAAACTGCACTGAACAGCAGCAGTAAAGTGGATGGCAGAAACGAAGCGGTGCACTAAGAAGGAAAATGTAACAAATAATTAGTAAACTAAGTAAACATGGAGTGAGCAGCAGCATTACTGACTCTCTTCCCTCTGCTACTGACACAAAACACACATACGCCAGAAGTTTTCTGGTGGGGCGGGGGAATGAGCTGAACGCTGTGAGAGAGCATTAGAGTGAGAAGTGAAACTCCAGAGCCCATTACAGGCTGACGGCTCAAAACATTTATGTGACAACTTATACTCAATGTTGGTGCTATAGCCGCTCGGTACACAAAAAAAGATGCATCGTCTGTGACCATTTTGCGCCCTAGGCAATTGCCTAGGTCACCTGTGTGAGGAGCCGGTTGTGAGAATTTCTCTTCCTGCTCTCAACGAAGGCGGACGCATCTCTCTCCCTCTCCTCTCCCTTATCTTCCCTGCTTTGCTTCTCTCGTCTCGTCTTGTCCTGTCTCAAACTTTTGGGAGCCTCTCCCTGCATTGCTCTCCAAATTTAAATCATGGAATTGATCAACTGGTCTCTCAACACAATTAACAGGATTTTCTGTTTGCCCTGACGGAACGTTCGCCGCTGGTTACATGATGGATGCGTGGGAGAAGTGGAGGGTCGTGTGCCTGGCGATTCTTTCCGTTGAGGACATCGAGGATATCTACATATTCGGAACCATGATAACATGGTATAAGTATAAGTAACAATAAAGGCTCATTCATTCATTCATAAAATATTTTGAGCCTTTGGGGGGGGCAAGTGATACCTCAAATTGACAGAACTGTTCAACAAAAGTGCTGTCCTTAACTAAACAGCTACATTAAGCGGCTAGTAACAGGTCTCATGAAATAATTTATTGTTCTTCACTCCACTCAATTCTATTCAAGGATCAAATTATTATTATTATTTGTTTATTTATTTTGCATTTTCAAGTTATTCCATCACTAAAATGTATTCAAGTACTTCAAGCACCTAAGCTCCTTTTGCAAACCCTGCTCAAACCACAAGATCTGGGGAGAAAACACAGCATTTTAGATTTATTCACGGTTTTAATTCCAATGTACTGGACTGCAGAGCCAACACAATTAAAAAGATCTCAGTGTCAAAATAACTGCAGTGTAAACCCAACACATATAGTGAAATAAATATTAAAACTCAGCATCATTGTTAGTGTTCATATGGTTACTCACCAAGTCAACAGTGTTTCTCTTGTTTGTGTCAGCCAGTTGCCCGGAAATAAAGGCCTCCCATTTTTCTCTGTCCTCTACAGGGAGCTCTGTGTCACACACACACACACAAACAGATCTTTATTTACTGTATTGATAACAATGATTTTTTAAAGAATGGTCCTTTCAGATCATGATGCCACTATTTTTTTGGCAATCAAAAATAGGCTCAGCACAGAGCAAAGACTTACACCCCTGATCCAGATAAGTTATCCAGATAAGGAAAAATGCATTTTGCATTTCAGCATTGCTTTAAAAAAAAAAAAAAAAAAAAAAATCAATGCTGAAATGCAAAAAGCACCTAACATTACTTCAAAATATTTTGGACTCTTAATAGAGAACTTGGTAACTTCAATGAATGAGGAGTTTGTTTGCTCACCTGTCTTCTGCAGGCTGCTCGTCATCTATGCTTTGTTATTGTTCTATCACTTTCACAGATAGCGTAAAACTACTCCCTGACTTATTCAAAATCAATCCGATGTCAACAAATAAAAATGACCGTTGTTTTGCTCCAAAAACACATCCTCAATGATCGATAGCAAAACTGGCTAAGCAAACTGAACACATTGTATTTTCTGTGATGAGACAACTTCAACATTAAAGTCAACACACATTTCACCAGGGAAATGTGTTTAATGTGAAGCTGCAGCTGTAGGAAATGTTTAGTTTGCATTAGCAGTAACTTGACACTGTGCTGTGCATAGTGAGTGATTTTTCATGTAGGAAGCTTCTCATGCTCAGGTTTTGCTACGGAGGACAGAGAGCCGATCTCACGCAGATAACAAGAAGGCATTAAAAATACCAGGTGTAAATGCAAAGGTGAAATCAGGATCCTTTATTGTCTGGATAACTTACCTGGATACAGATCGCATTTTAATACCAGGTGTAAAAGGGGTGTTAATGGCAGTTACCATTACAAACGATGCGATTTCACACAATACAGACACATAAACTCAAAGGATATCAGGCTAATTTGCAGGACAAATGATGACAGAGGAGTATGAACCTCCAGACAAAGGCACTTTCTCACCAGAAATGAGCTGTTGGATTTGCAGTCCATTAGGGCCTTTATCACAGTTATGAACTATGGAGTTCGCTATTCTGGTGAGGTGACCCATGTAGCCTCGGCGGCGACCACCTTCTGCCCTAAAACACACATGAAACATGAAAAGATCCATAAGAATTTGAGTGCATTCCGTTATTAGTGCCCTATGGTTTCATTTTTTGCAGATTGCATTTTATTTTTTCCCCAAATGCTGGATTTTATGTTTAGTTTTTCTGAATTCCGTGATGTATCATTCAGGCACATTTTGTCATCAGAAAGAATGTCTAATCACATGGTGGATGAATAAAAATGAACAATTTAATAGGAAAATATGAAACATTTAATGAATATCAATGAATATATGCATTTTTTTGACCAAACAGCTGTACAAACTGCCTGAGAAGAACTGTCTTGGGGAACTATACACCTGTTACAGACTTTTTTCAGTTGGCATTTGCAATGCCAATAGGAACACCCTGAAGCCACGTAAGGCAGTTGGTATACCAAGATCACCTCCACATGATTTACAACGCAACTTTTGCGTGACTTACAACAACAGCTGAAGGCTACTGCATTACTATTGCACTCTTTTGTCTAGTATGTGGCGATAATGTACCATGAATCTACTTGCTGAAGGCCATTAAATCTCAGAGAAGACACAACGCTAACAACGACAGGCTCGTTAAGTGCTCTTGTTCTTGTTTTGTGTTGCCTTGTTTAGACAGCTGTGAGGTTTTTAAAAATGGCAGAAGCAAACACTGGCTCCTGAGTTCAGCAAAAGTACCTACTCTAGGACTTCCAGTTGAGCATGCGGCAGTAGGAGACGCGAGTGAAGGTGGCTCTGCAAACCTGCAGTATATTCCACCTTCTTCCTTGCTCTGGTGATCATCAACCACACTTTATCTGAACTTCAACTGTTGCCACCGTATCTTCAGTTACTTTCTCCAAGTCTGATCATACATGCTAAAAAGAAGAAAGATGGGTGTAAACTAATCAACCTCAGCTCCCAAGCTAACGACAAAGAAACTAGCATCAGCTGAAACCAAGCAGATCATCCTGTCAAGGCCACACTAAGCCAGTCCAGCGCTACTTTGGATGAAGCACGCTTGGACCAACTACTTCCAAATGACTTGGAAAATCTCAGAGCACCAGTTTTAACAGAGTATCAACTCGGCTGGACAATGCTTCAGCCCCAGTGAATGAGGCTCTGGAATCCATCAAATCATCCATGGAGACACAAAGTCAACACATTACAAAGAGGGAAATGTCACCTTCCAACAACAATGACAAGCTCGCTCAATTATGGGCCAGTGACAAATCCCAACCCTGACCCTAACCCTAACCCTGAAATCAGAAAAAGAGAAGCTTTTGAACAAAATAGATGAACTGCAAATCCAGTCTTACAGTGCAAATGTGAGAATAGTGGGAATCCCTGAGAAGATAGAGGGTACAGACCTAGTGAAATTTACAACCATTTTTTTCACTGAAATGTTCAGGAGAGAATTTTTCTCAACACCGCTTTTGCTGGACAAAACACCAACTCGGCAGAGCGACAGAAGACAGAGGGAATAACGAAGGACCTAGACCCTTTATTGTACATGTGACTACTATCAGCAGAAGGAACGTGTGTTGACTAAAAGATACCTAGACTTGAGTTTCTGTCGCCACAGGATCCTGCTCTTCCCAGACCTCAGCAAAAGCTTTGCAAGAAGACGTGCAGCATTTAACAACATGAAAGCCAGTCTCTGTAAGAAAAATGTTAGCTGCAGCCTGCTTCATCCATCTTGGTTGTGGGTGAACTTGGACAATCAGGTGTTTTTCTTTGATAGTGCAGAGGAGGCTTAAGCTTTCTTCTTTTCTAACAGTCGTTGAAGTGAGTGGTTTACAACTTACATTACACACACCAGAACCAAAGGAGTAGGCCAGCAAGAGATGTGTCGGTGCTTCAGATGAATGAAAAACTTAACACTGTAAGTGGCGTATGCTTGGACTCATCATTAAAAAGTCTGCCAAACTGTATTGTTATTTTCTTCCCTCTTTCTTTCCCTCCCCCTTGGTACATTCAGGTGGTTTAAAGGCTGTTTGGGGGTAATATGTGCTCTTTTCTTTATGTTGTTGTATGTTTAGCCTACTGCCCTATCAGAATACTAATGCTAGTCGTAACATAAACAGTTTAGGCAACTAATCAGCACGGGGCATCCAGTGGCTCAGGCGGTAGAGCAGGCCCGACATATACAGAGGCTGTGTCCTCACCGTAGCAGCCACAGGTTCGATTCCCCCTGTGGCCCTTTGCTGCATGTCATTCCCCCTCTCTCTCCCGTTTCCTGTCTACTCTTCAGCTGTCCTATCCAAGAAATGAAGGCACAGCTTGTGAAGCGCCAGCTTGTCACGTTTGCATCATGTCGTGCAATATTGCCTTATTATGCTATCACGTGAACCAACCTTTGCTACAGTAGCTTTCTGGATAGCATATAAGCAGGCTACATGCAAAATTATTCTGCAGCTCTGTTCAACCATTACATTAAGTGTGACTATTGAATCACATGAGATAAGAGAGTCTGTATGAAGCTATGTGTGATGTGTAAAGCTTCTTTCTAGCTTGGGACATGCTCTGTATGAACTTGCTTCATTCAGGTTATGATTAATTTTCAACCAACATGTGGATATAGTCAATAGAAGTCGCCTTTGAAATGATTATTTGTCATGTTCAAAGTAGTTAAAATGTGGCTTAATGCATGTGATTTTGAGTACTTGCAGCAGGCTATGCATTCACAAAAGAGAGGACTCCATCAGAGACAGAAGGAGCTGAGCAAGGCAGTAAAGGGCAATGCAAGTCTAGAGCTGGATTCAGACTAGCAGGGAAGCAGGTAAGACATTATGATAGAAATGCAACTTCCTCCATAACTAATTTGAAGTAAGCCTCTTTCCTCAGAAGCATTTTTTTTGTTAAGTTGGAACAAACTAATAAACTGCAGAACTGAAAACAAATCTTTTTCTCAGTGGTAAGTAGGCCACATAATACAGGCCTATTGTATCCGAGCACAGCATCTTTAACACGACGTTTAAACAAGTGCTATTCTGTAGAAGGCTAAACCTAAAAGTTCCAGTTCTGAGGGTACTGGAGAGCCTGATGATCAATAAAATACTTCTAATAGCTTAGTGAAATTTGGGCCAGAAAATATTTTCATGAAATCCTGTATGAGATTTTTTAACTGTTCTGTATTCCAGTTCACATTTTTACATTCAAAATGTTTCCTCAAAGACTGAATGCTTTACATAGCTTCTGCGGTCAATTAAAAGTAATAAAATGGAGGAACATTGAGCCAACGTAAAACAGTGTAATCGCTATACAGGTACACATCTGTCACAAATTATAAATGGCAGTGTGAATGTTAAAGATGCAAAATTGTATTACTGCTCAAACTAGTTACAAGAAACTATAACGCAATATTGTGTTAGCTTTCACAAATAGTGTGCTGTTTTTTTATTTCATTATTCTTTCGAACATAAAACAATACACAAGTTTAAAATTGATTTGTGGTTAGTTAAAATAATTATATTTTACACCATACGATACACACTGACAGGTCATGGGTTCCGCCTAAAATCGGGGTGGGGATGCTCTTTTTTTTAGGTTAGAGTAATAGTCCCTCAAAATGTCTCTGCATGTCCCTGGTGTATGTGTTGCTGGTAGTTATGTAACTAGGGATGCACCGATCGATTTCTTTTTCTTTCTTTTTTCTTTTTCCCTCCCTATGGTCTTTGTACCAAGAAAATAGTTGAATATGACTGTACTTAGTCAGCACTTAATGGCATACTGCTGTTTGAGGAAGGATCATTGTTACCTACGCCCAATTCAGCTGTTTTAGTATTAGTTGGTGATGGGCTGGTCTCATATCAGTATCAGTGCATCATCACAGAAAAACATTTCTACAAGCTGCATACATTTCAGCAGTTTTAACAATATATAATGATCAGTAGTATTTTATACAATGAGAATTCATAACAACGTAAATTAACAGTCTTGCAAAATGGTGCATAAGTCTAAAGCTCAGGCAAAAACCTAGGAGCTGATTGTTAATTTTTTTTAAAGTCACACCACATACCTCTGTCTACATCAGTGGATCTGAGGTGGAGCAGTTGAACAGTTTTAGGTTCCTAGGAATCAGGCCCAAAATGTCATCATTTTTGGGACAAGGCCACTTGGCCTTTAACACTGTCAATTTTTTGAGTGTACAAAGGCCGTGTGATTTTAAGTCCACGGAAATAATTAAATCAATGTAAGGGTAAGGACGATGAATTTATTTTTGAACTAGAAAGGCACTCAGAGAGTGCATACCTTTGCCAAGAAGCAGAGTAACTTATGCACCTCACAAAATCAGAATGTAAACAAAAGACACTGGTGTCTAAATACTGTATTGTCAGGAAAGAGGCAGAGAAGAAAAAGAGAACAATTACGCTGGGGCAGTACAGGCAGTGCATCAGGGCCACGGTTGCAGGAGCTCATGTAAATTTTCAAGGTTCAAAAGGCCAAACTGAGGGGGCATGGCAACCATGGAGGTACTGGTCTCTTGTGGAGGATCATTTTCGAGAGGATAACACAAGCTAACAGATTTACAAGATTGCACAAAGTAAGAATTAATTTATTAAATAAAAATGTGCCTCTAATTTATTAATTTATTTAAGCTTATTTACGGAGAACAGTGGCAGGAACTTGTATTGTAACACTCAAAAGAATACACCAAGTTGCATTCTCTGTCTTCTTACAGCAAACGATGCTGGAGTAACCCAGGTTTATTTACATTCTGTGATGCAATGATGAGGAAATTCTTATCGAGAACCAGAAGGAAACACGACAAAATTAAGTTTTAAAGACTATAGCAAACAATAGAACAGATAAATTAACATTAGCTGACAGTTCATATTATTAATTGTTACCATGATCATTTAAAATGTGAGAAGTATTCATTTTCCCAGTACAAGTATAATTAATAAGAATTCATTATACTTGAGGCAAACATTGCATTTCATTCCTGATCTCATAAAGAACAATGTAAGAGATCACTCAAGAAAGTATTAAATACCCTTATCACTGACATTCACTGGTGAAAGGCGGCAAGCTTGAAAATCAACTTTTTGTCCACCTGCCATTGTGACTGCTATGTTCCAAAATCTACCAGCCAATGCTCTTCTTATTCTTTTTTTTTCTTTCTTTCTTTTTTTTTTTTTAATCAGCTACTTTCTTGTTGTAAATGGTCGTGTGTAACTGCATGTGAAAATCAGTAAATGAGATATTTAAAATTCAAGCAAGTCACAAGTTACCTCCCAAGCTAATTACTGACGTGGGGCTTTGGGCCACTGTTGATCAGGATCATCAGAGGGTGACGGCAAAACAGAACCGGAGTTCACAAAATGTTACAAAGGGACGCAATTTACATCCGCCAAATGTTTGTCGTTTGAAACCCTTCTAACGTGACCACCCAGAGAGAGACGCACTGAAAGTGGGCTAAGCAGGCAGAACAGTTACTGCCAAAAACAAGCACTGAGACCCAGGGGGCAGCTGCTCGCTAACAGCTAACATTAGCAAGCTTACTTACATGTGTTTATAGCAGAGAGCAGGGCAGCATTTCACTCTGAGAAAGTTTTATATTTCTTTGTAATGTAGCACAGGGTTAACAATAACTAACTAATATACACACACCACAGGTAACAGACAGATGGGTTGGGCTCTCACTATGCTGTCAGCGTATGTCACTAGCAAATTAAATGTTGGCTCACACATGGATTAATGTGTGTGCACACTAGGGTTGCCATGAAACTAGAATTTCAAACTCAATACAGATACCCAGGAAAATACTTGATACTCAATATCATTTTCAATACCAGGTTTTGTTTGTTTTTTTCATTTTTTTTAACCAAAATTGGTCACGAAGGCCCTCCAGCAGCAGCACATCTCAAATTAGTCATATGTTGGCGACACCAGCTAGCTCAGTGTTATGAATGTCAACTAGCATTCATGTGCTCAGCTCCTAGTTAGGAAGAGGGCTGTGTGCCTGCCTGGTTGCAATAGTGCTTTGTGAAGATGTGTGTCAACTGGAGGGGGTGAAAACAGCACTGCTGGTATCAATACTGTTGCAAATGAGTACCTAATCAGATGCTAATTTTTAGTATTGATTACTGAGTATCGAATTATTTTACAACCCTAGCGCAAGCACATACAAAGCATTTGCGCGCCATTGAATGGAAGATGCTTTAAGTAGACAGACAACCTTGATTTTGGTTTAAATATACTACAAACTGTGTTTTGTTTACCTTGCATTGTAAAATGATAAATTAATCTTATACCCTGTATTCCCTGTTTTACAGTTGATTCTATTTTTATTATCAAAATCTGAGAATCTGTCTGCATTTCCTGCGTTATGTAAAGTCTAGGGCCTTATTGATTACTTTGACCACTAAAGCAAAACATCACTCTCTTGTCTAAACCATCACCAGTATTAATCATAGAGAAAAAGAAGCAAATGATTTTCAGTTTTGTTGTTCTCTTACAGCAAATGAGAGCACAGTAAAAAACGTTGGATCTAGACAAAGTCACTGATGGTTTTATTTGCAGCAGAGAGAATACTCACTGTTCTTTCTCGTTGGAGCTCCAGGCATCTACAATTCTCTGTATAAACTGGCACTTTTGAAACAGCTGTGGGAGAAAAATACAAGTACATTTTATTCAATTAATTTAGCATGTGTGCAATGTAGTGCATTCCAGACAGAGGTCCTTCTGAACATACAGTACAGTGTATAAACTGCTGCTGTGTATGCACTGAATCAGACAAAAACTGCTACATCATATTATCAATAAAACTTTACTTATTGCAAGTCGTTAGTATATGCAGTATACAGGGTTTCCCCCAGTGTAAGTCTGGCGACCTATGGGACCCAAGGCCAGTTAATGCTTGTCACTTGACAAAAATAACCTAATTTAAAAAAAAAAAAAACCTTGCTCGACATTTTTAATTCATGTAGCATACCTGGAGAGCTGGGTTCTGTGGCTGACATTGTCTTATTTTGTCGCGTAAAGAGATACTTCCCTGTTCATATTCTAGTGTTAGTGTCAAATATGACTACCATGGAGAAAACGGAAACCTTTCGCCAAAGTATAAATGGAAGAATCTTAGTAACTCTTTATTCCTGTTGAGCGACACTTACCAAATGTGTCAAGCTACCAAGCATAAATATGCCTTAAGTTGACCTCTACAGGTTTTTTTTTTTGTTTGTTTGTTTTTTTTTTACAGTTTTACAGTTACCATCAATATGTTTAAACATCAAAATGTGAATGCACTCAAAAAGCAGGTATGAGAACAGTGTGTGTAGTGACGTTCAAGACTTCATCTGGCTTCAATTCCCCAATAAAAGCAAAAGACAAGTTCTAACGTCCATGGTTATCAACATTAGCTAGCTAGTCAAACAGTAGGGCTAAGAATTTGGATATGTCCGAGAGCAAAGATACAAGCCAGAAAACTTTAGACAGTGCTTTTAGATGGTCTAAGTTAATACTGGAGGGGATGATTGCGATGAGGAAGAGACTTCAACACAATGCAGCTCCATCAAGTTAACAACGGAACAGCCGAGCACCTTATCCCATTTGCGACATGTCACTCCTCGCCATGACAGGTTCAAGTCAGCTCCTCCAATTTAGACACACCCGCGAGCAATCTTTTTTTTTTTTTTTTTCTGTACGCCAACGTCATAAATATTCCCATCCAGAGACTATGACTCCGACCTTCGTTTCAGCATCTCTGTCAATGTGCAGCAGCTCTGAGCTGAGAGGCAGCATGGCAACTTTGCATGTCAGACACTTTTCATTTCATTTTGCGGATCCATTAGCTGTGGCCATAGCCACTATTCTTCCTGGAGTCCAACACATGGCTCATTGTGAAGAAATCAACAGTGTTTGTAGGCCATATATTGATTAAGTTATTTTTATTTTGTCTGCCCACCAGAGTGAGTGAATATCAGCCTGCATGTAGAGTTCAGCTACTTGCTGTATGCAGAGCAGGGGCGGATTTGGTTATTTGGGGGCCGAAAGCAAACTCTGTCTTGCTTTCACCCTTTTTCTATCTGGTAATTAGGGGTGCTCCGATCTGGATTTTTTGGGCCCGATCCCCGATTTTTTTTCCTCTCAGGATCGGTCGATTCCGATACCGATTTCAAAAAAAGAAGAAAATGTTTAACCTTTGCTACTACAGTATCTGTACTGTTGTATTTGTTTTAACAAGATTACATTACAGAAAAAAAATAAGTTTAATTTTTCAGCTCCTTTACATTGTAACACACTAAAAGCAGTTTCATGAGAAAAAAATTACAAACTTATTTACCACAGCGTGGTTTAACTTAAGTTGTCTATTTTTAAATCTTTAGTTTAATGTTTCAGCACTATGACATTTTCTGCTTGAACTTCAAAAGTATTAAATTAACTACAGCTTTGAGTTTAACTTCTTTCTTAATTTAGTGCCAATAAATAAGAGCAGAAATCGAACTGGCTGAGTTTTATCTGTAGTTCACTGATACAGTAAATCATATGGCAAGTCATTCAGTAATTCCGTGACTAACGTACACCACAGGGTGGCAGTAAGGTATACTTAAGAGTTACAGTCAACAAAATGGTAGAAGATGAAAAAAGTTTCCATCAAAAGCGGACTAAACATCACACTGCTTTATGTCTGTTATTGTTTGTTCATGCAGTTGTTCAGTAAACGGTTAAGTTATAAAACGTGATGCTTGGATATTTTTGGTGTAATTTACTGTTACAGTTCAGCCACCACATTTGATACTGAAACTCAGGGCAGCAGATTGTTGTCAGCTGATAGCTGCAGCTAGTTTACCAGCTAACGGAGTAACGTTAACATTACCCAGGATAAAATGACAGAATGTTTACCAAGATGTAACGTTAGAGTTATACGAGCATCTGACATGGAGTTGTTGCGGGCAGTTGAAGAGGAATTACGCAAGGAAATCAACAGTTGTGAGCACTTAGGAGAACTACTGTTAAGCTTCTGCTAAGAGAATCTCTTGAAGTTACTAAAGGAGAAAATAACTAAAAGCTACCGATGGAGGTGCTGGCAGCAGACATCATAAACTCTGTCACCGACAACGAGGATTATTTACAAGAGCACGCGACACCCCGAAGGGGAGCTCGCATCGTTTGTAATGTGAGTAATGTTAAACATTTATGCCAATAACACCCTTAACTTTCATGCTGAGCCCCTCTCTGGAGTAACGTTAACTCATGGCAGCCTTGTGTTTTTCCTGTAAGCGTTGACACAGCCAAACAATGGCAGTTTTAGGTCTTAGCACATTGAGCAGACTGCATGCGTACTGGCTCACTGCCACTGATGAAATTAACCTCCTAGGTATCAAAATTGGGTACCGAACGCCAAGACATTTTTTGATACTCGATGGTGGCATTTTGGTCAGTGCCTAGATGGTACCCAGCCCTACAGACAACATGATGGGACATGTGCTTCTTGTTTACGTATCACACCGGTTACGTATTGTAAGGTAGGCGGGCGCTATGGTGCCTCCCACAATGCAGAACGATTCCTCTTTAAAATGGCACATTAATTTGGACATAAATGGCCCAGCTAACTCATAAAAGATTGGTTTTCCAGTTTGGGTAATTTGGCGACGGCCAATCGAGTCATTTGGTGTGAAAATCATCCGATTTAAATTGGTGACCAATCGATCGGAGCACTTCTACTGGTAATGTCTCAAAACCTTTTCCTCAGTAAAACTAGCAGTGACAGTGCTGTAGGAGTCTTCTATTATATTTTTTTTCTTAAAAGTGACGTAAAGGTATTACCACCACAAGGCACTTAAATGTACTTACCTCATGGTCAAGGTCACTTTGAATGATTTTAACTAATGATAATGAAAAAAAAAGGTTTTCATTTTGGGATGGTCCGTTCATTTCAGGACAGCTGATACTATATTTTGGGACAGTTAAGGGAAAATTTGGTGGCGTGTGCAGGCCAAACAACTTTTCTGGTGGAAACCCTGAGTATACTACACACTCACAGCTATGGAAACCAATTAAGTTAACCATTGTATACATTGGGTGATTGATAACTTCATGGTCTAGAGCACTTGGCCCAATTATTTTAAAACATAATCCTCTCCTGCATTTACACACCTGGTCCAGTGGTGGTAAAGAGAACAGATCTCTTAATAAAGAAATTGGCACCTTGGACCCTTTTAGAAAGTGGGCCACTGCAGTTCACAATGTCATCATCACTGTCAAAATAATGACCACTAAGCTCCCTCTTCTTTTTGGATAAGAAGTAATAGTCTGAGGGTTCCAAATCATAAATAAGGTGGTAGTTATAAATTTTAAATGTTTTGCATAATTACTGTTGAACTGCACACGCATGTACCTAGAGCTGCATAACTTATCTCTCTTATCTTAGACAACCGACGAATCAGACACTCTTATACTTGAGGAAAGGTTTCAGTGTTTAACAGTCACATTAGAATTAATGCTGTTACCACTGTCACATGAGAATTAATGTTGTTACCAATGCACTGTACAACTTTACTTCAAATACAACTCAGTTCCCCACACAATCGTATTTCTTCTTAGCTGTATTCTAATCTTACATGTTTGATGAGGATGCTTTCCCTTGCATGTTCTTGCTCTGTGTCTGGTGGGGTGTCAGTGGGGGCGGGAGGCATAGCTAGAATCATGGCTGTGCAGATCTCAACCTGGATGTGGAGGAAGTTGTTCCAAATGTATCTGAAGTACATATCCTGTGGAGCAAAACAAAAAAAGTAAGAGAAAACCAATAAGCGCGTGGTGAACTACAAGTTTTCACATATAAATGTTTTTGCATGGAAGCCACAAATTCTTTAACATGGAGGCTTATACATCCTAAACTCAGAAACACATTAGATAAAAATAATTAGCACAGTTTCCATGGTAGACACAGGATTACTGTCACCAATGCAGTGTCTGACCAAATGTAAAATATGACTCAATCTCACCCTCTGTTCCTGAGTTACGGTGTTGAAAAATCACCAGTTAAGTGTTTTTGCAAAACATTATGACGGAAATTCGACCTTTTGGTTATGTCTTTTTTTTTTACCTTTATTTACTCAGGAGTTTCACTGAAAGTGAACTCTCTTTTTCAGAATCACATCCACACAGTTACACATTTACACTTTGAAGCTGCCCAGTACAACAAAAGTCTGATCTGCAGCCACTGAGCAGCTTCACTGGAGCAATTAGGGATAAGGACCTTGCTTAAGGGCCCTCAGTGGTGGTAATGCGAGTGGGGAAAGCAGTTTCCTTCACTTTTCCAAACAAGATCAATCCTGTCTGTCTAGGGATTTGAACCAGTGACCCTCCAGTCTCAAGCCTGCTTCTCTAACCTTTAGGCCATCACTGCCCACTTACTGTCATAATTTTATCATTTAGCCTGTTAGAAATTTCAGCGAAATTCCAAAAGATTTCAGTGAAAATCTGACATAACTTGCTTGTGAGTTGACCTATGGCAAAAACTGTATTTTGTGAGGTCACAGTGACCTTGACCAACCAAATCTGAATCAGTTCATTCTTGAGTTCAAGTGGACCTTTGAGCCAGATGTAATTCCCACTAGGGGTTCCAAGAGATATCATGTTTACAAGACAGGAAGAGACTTGAGGCCATATCATTAAACTTTTATCTAATCATCCTTAAGTCCAAATTAAATTTGTGTCAATTCTTCAGAAATTCCCTCAACATGGCACAACATGACAACTGAGGTATTGCTTTCAAGAGAATACAGTGTTTCCCCTAGAATTTTTTTCAGGCCCGGTGGTACCCACCGAAAAATCCCTAAACAGATGAAACGCGTGGGATGGTATTGGTGCAGTTGGATTAAGTCAGGTGGCACAGCAAGCAGTCTACAAT
>JAPQLA010000022.1:7029560-7043762 GCA_029822935.1 Naso vlamingii
AAAGGGTTTTTCAAATGAAAAAATTCTCCTGTGAAATAAGTTGTGACCTGTTGACCTGCACCTCAAAGAATCGGAATCGAGAATCGTTTAGAACAGGAATCAAAATAGAGAATCGGAATCGGAATCGTTAAAATCCAAATGATGCCCAACCCTAATTGTGAACAACAACTCAAGGGAAGCGCTGTTTCAACCCTCTGCGCATCTACTCAGTACACACAGATCTCATATGCACAGTCTCGCGTCATGCTACTTTAGCCATTACCACAACAATTGGTCAGTCGCCACGGATTTCATTTCAACAATTAAGGATACAAACTCATAGTAGTAAATAAATTAATGTTGTAAGTGCTCGATGCTGTGTTCACTCATGTCGAGGATGTTTTAACGTCTAGGGGACATGTAATGAAATAACGAAAACATACTCTGGTGCTGTGATAAAAAAAATACTCTGAATGGTGGCCGACATTTTGTTATGCTCAGACGCCGTCTGCGCATACATCCCACTTCTGACGAGATCCCGTTTTTTCTCGTTTTTAAGCAGAAAAGGAAAGAAAAAGGTAAACATATAAATGATTATTTGTTGACTGTCATGGTGATGAGAATGTTTTTTTTGTGTGTTAAAATAAGCACTTTTAATGATGATTTATTTTGGTACTACAGACACTATTTTGTTTTCATTTGAATTTTGATATGTATTTTGGTGCCATTTATGTTGCTACAAAAATGCTGCTGCCACACTGCTGTGACAGTTGTTTTGTAATAGGCTGAACATTTCAGACTTGTAATTTTATCTGTTTTATTTCAGGTACATTTTAAACATACATTAATATATCCATTAATTTCTAATATCCAAAATAAAAATTCAAATGGGGACCCTTTGAATTTTCCAGGGACCCACTCATATCACCACCTGTGGGTCCCGGGGACTCACTACACTGAAAACCTATCAACATCACTGGTAGTTGAAAAATTCAGTCGTGCAGTCTCTAAAAATAGTCGCAAAACGCGACCATTTGGTCGCAGTCTGGAGCCCTGTAAATGAAAAGTTTAATACTGTATACTTTAAACGCAATACATGATGTCCTCTGGGCAAATGTCCAGTTTTAGTTGTACAACTAGCTTGTACAACCCTTGACAAATGGCACATCATAACTTCACTGTTCAGTCAATATAAACTTGCTTTGTTTTTGTTTGACCAAAGCAAACTAAACTGAACAATGGCTAAATTAAAGGTTGCAATAAATACAACACAGCAAAAACAAAGAGAAGTGAGAGTTGGAGAGGTGTCTACACATGTGTTTGCAAAATACCTCTCTCTTAAAAAGGAAACAAAACAGGTCTTTTAATTTAATCCCCCTTATCCCTTTCTCTTACTTGTATTTAACCTTCTCTTCAACATCGGTACTGGGTTCCTGTGTGATGAAGGTGACCAGGTCTTCCATGCACTGTGGTCTCAGCAAGAAGTCAACCAGTTTGTGGTTCTGGGCCTTGCACTCCTGCAGGACATCGTCCTCATCCATCACCTCCGTCAGCGTCACATCTTCTTTCTCTAACAGCGTGTCAATGTGGGATGTGGTGTGGAGGTCAAATTTCCAAAACATGCTGGCTCTAAAAAATTGTGCAAACATTGCCAACAACATGTGTCACTAATATCAAGATGACATCTTCTATCAGAGGTTATTAGAATTTATACCATGGTCTGGTTTAATACTTAGTTCTGACTGGCTGCAGGGTGTCCATTCATTCCTGATAAACTACACCTAAAAAGGCACTAAAATTCTGGGCAAAACTGTTCGCCGCTCCAAATTATTTCACTGGCTCGGTCTATCTGTATCAAGTCACCTTGCCGTTACAAATAAATTAAATCATTAAAAAAAGAACATCTTATTTACAACAATGTAGACCTTTGGTGCCTCATCCTTTGAACACCACAGGATGGCAACTGTCACACAAGTGACAAGAAGTACAGTGCCCCCTCTAAACTTAGTGAAACACACAAAATCCACAGTTCGGCTGGTATCATGGTTTTGGGGTCATGGTTTTTCGATTCGGCTCAGTATATGTTGTTGTGATCTATATTTTCAAACACTCCACATGTCAGCATAAAATATGCACCCTCATAATCCACCATTTACAATATTACATAAAAAATTTGTTTTTCTCAGGGACATGTCATGTAATCATGTAAAAATTAGGCAAAAGTGCTCTTCAACAGTCGCCCAGCATTATTTGACACTTATACAAAAATGGTTACACCCCGCCACACAAGCACACACACACACCACACACCCAACACACAAAGCATGAGGATTCAACTGTTTCTCTTACTGTAAGTTTTCAGGTTTAGGTTTTCAGCAGTATGCCGCTCCAGCATTGCTTTAGTCTGCAGAACAGCACCCTGTATTTGCTACAAATACCGGCAGGTGACCATCACATTCAGTCACGTTTCAGTTGCAGTGCGCATGTGTTATCGTCATACAGTTTCTCCAGTCATGCTAACATTAGCATAACCTGGCAGAGTTTACACTGCACATCATTTTCGTTTATTTTCTTGAAGGAGTTCCACGCAACTTTTTTTCATGGCTGTAGAAATCTCGGCAGCTTTCTGCTGTTACAATTTGCCACATGCACTGGCTCTCATAGAGCTGTAGTAACTGTTAACACTATACTGACCTCGTGTGGAAAACACCGTGCTGCTACACACTTTTACTGAAGCCTGGTGATAAGGCGAGACTACTGATTCATGAAATAGCGCAATACGAGACATTATCGCGCTATTTCCAGATGCCGGTAAAACAAGGGAAAAAGTTTTTGTTTTTTGTTTTTTTACCAAGACAAAAATTATAGTCACATGAACTTTTTGATTTTTTTTTTTTTTTTTTTTTTGAGTTAATGACCATTCGAATATTCGAAAAATCAACACCCATCCCTAGCAAAAACTTGAAGCATGAGGCAGTCTGACATTGAGCACTTCATTGTGACAGTCTCAGATTGAAACTAGTTGCTAAGGGATGGGGATCTATTTTTTTCTTTAATATTGACAGTATTATCAAGACTCCTTAACGATTCGAGTCTTTACCAATACCATTATTGATACTTTTCTGTTACTGGGTGAGAACATGACAGAAATGGTAAACAGGTCAAAATTTCATCTCTAATATCTATTTTATATTGATGGAAAAACAAACTAATTTCTCACCCAAACAACTGCGTTTATTCAAGTTTTTCTTCAAAACCTAAATTTTCTTTTTTTGGATATTACATCTGATCACATCATGATAACGTTTTATTTATCTTCGCCTAATAGTCATTTTACTGACAGGACCTTGAGCACATCATAATTTTTCCTGCCATTTCAACAGATTGAAATGGCAGGATAAATTATGAACAGATTTCAATGGATTTTAACACTGGATTACTCTTTTTATTGTTGGACCAAGTTTGGGTGCTCTTACCAAGGCTGCTGTGAGTGAAGGAGGAGAATGACTGACCTGCCACAACAGCAGCAGCAGCAGCAGGAGGCGGAGTATAGCAGAGTTTTTTGTTTGTTTTTTAACTCTAAGACAGTCAAAGGTAACATTACTGTATTTTGGCCCAAGCTGATGCCTAGTGTTGCAGATGGAGGTTGTGTCCCCTCCTTGCAAGAAATTACTTTACAACATGAATTGCATTTCGCTTCCTTCTTATCTGTGGATCGCGTTGCACATTCAGTACCACGAGAATTCTTCTTTGTGAAGTTTAGTACAAGTTGGCTGGCAATTCAGTTTTATTCAGCAGCTTTGAGGGTTGGGCCGGTGAAAAACTTTCTAAACCGGTTTGATATTAAGCCAAATATCAGACCGGACCGGTGTACTAGACTTTCACCACTAGGTGTCGCACGTCTCAGCCAACTGGACTAAGTGATACAGTGTGTGTTGCGACAGCCAATCAGCATTGAGATTCTCCTGACGTCACTGTCGTCCACACATTGAGACATGAACAACTGTGGCTTTGTATGAATACTATGGAGCTGTACAACAAACTTTATAATATTAACTTACACCACGGAATTATGTAATGAACACAGACACGACGTTGCTATGTTTTTTAACATTTCTGGGACTTCCCCTACTGATAACAGTGCAGAAGTAAGGATTATATGATGCTATTAGCTAAGCAAATGTCTCAACTGTGGCTATGCGACACATTAACAGACCTCCAGTTTGTTATATGAACACAGTCACAATGTCATTAAGCTTTCCTATGTTTGTGGAACTTCCACAACTAATACACAGCAGAAATGATGATAAAAATGGACCATAATTAAGAAGAAGTTAGAAAACCCCCCTTCCTCCTGACTCTGATAGCTAAGCTAATGTCTCAGCTGTGGCTGTGCGACACATTAACAGACCTCCAGTTAATTTTACAAACACAGCCAATGACATGGTTAAGCTTTCCAATGTCTCTAGAACCTCCACAGCTAACACAGTGCAGAAATGATGATTTAATGAGCTGTAGTTAATTATAGAAAACCCACTTCCTCCTGACGCCAATAGCTAAGCTTACGGCTGTGTGTTTTGATAACGTTACGCAGAGCTGTGCAGCTTGAGCTCTAAACTGAATAATACTCACAGTCTGGCTGTCATACATTTTTATTTATAGCCTAATCAAACATAATATGTTAAGCACATTGTCTTCTTGCTTGCTAATGCATTACGAGTTAGATTAATGCACATCGTCATGTAACTGCCAATGTATGCTTTAAATTTCTGGGATCTCACATAATGACAAATGCCAGTTTAGCTGATTTGCATATATTGAACCGGTTTAAGCCCGTACACCGGACCGGACCACTAAAACCCAACACCGACCCAAGTCTAGCAGCCTTATTAGACAATGCATATATGTTTGTGCGCTGGTGATTTGATTCAAATGACGTAACTCGACACATAACATTACATTTGCACTCGACGCTACATCAGTCCCAAATGAAATTTTTTTTTTAAAAAAAATCACATTTTCCTGGGATACTGGCGCAAGGCTTATGTTGTGCATGCCCTGAATCAAACAAAATACACACATAACCAGAACTGTGACAAGCCAATCCAACAGGACGGATTTTTTTCATGAACCATTCCATTCCTACTTTTTATTCACATTAGGGATCATCTCACATCCCATTTGCTACTCCACTCTCTACTTCAGTTTCAGCTAACAGTAAACATGGTCTATCATTTGTTCATGAAAATCTTAATTAGGTATGGGCAACGATTTTCAAACATTCAAATAGTTATTTATAGGGCTGCACAATATTGAGATAAATTTACATTGCTGCTATATTATTTTTGCAATATATATTGCAATTGTAAAATCAAGAAGTGGATATCATAAAATGTGCACATATTACAAATTAAGCAGGAGAAAAATATTGAATGACACAGTATTAAAAAATGTAAACCTTGAATATAAGAAGGCTCTCCGCAATGCTAGAGCAGCCTATTACTCGGCATTAGAAGACAATAAGAACAATCCCAGGTTTCTTTTCAACACTGAAGCCAGGCTGACACAGAGTCAACTTCAGCAATTATTTCCTCTAGACCAACAACCTGTCTTTAAGACCTATCCCAACTAAACTTCTTAAAGAAACTCTACCCCTACTTAGCACTTGTCTTCTAGATATGATCAGTCCCTCTCTGCTTACTAGCCGTACTTAACCCTCTACTTAAAAAGCCCACTTTTGATCCAGAGGTTCTAGCCAATTACAGACCGATCTCTAACCTTCCATTTCTCTCCAAGATTCTTGAGAATGTGGTAGCAAATCAGTTACACGACTTTCTGCAGAGCAATAGTTTATTTGAAGTTTTCCAACCAGGTTTTAAAATGCATCATAGCACGGAGACCGCACTGGTCAGAGTAACAAACGACCCTCTAATGCCATCAGATGCAGGACTTCTATCTGTACTTGTTCTGTTAGATCTTAGTGCTGCATTCGATACTATCGACCATCAGATCTTAATTCAAAGACTGGACAATTTAATTGGCATTAAAGGAACTGCATATTTGTCAGATAGATCTCATTTTGTATGTCAATGGTGAGTCCTCCACATACACCAAAGTAAGCCACAGGGCTCTGTACGTGGACCAATTTTATTCATCCTGTATGCCTCCTTTAGGCAATATTATCAGAAAACACAATATTAATTTTCACTGTTATGCCGATGATACCCAGTTATATTTATCATTGAAGCCAGACGATAGTAACAGGTTAAGTAACCTTCAGGTCTGTCTTAAAGACATAAAAACCTGGATGACCTGCAACTTTTTGTTGCTTAATTCAGAAAAAATTGAAGTTATTGTGCTGGGTCCCAAACATCTTAGAAGTATTTTACTTAATGATATAGTTTTGCTAAACAATATCACCTTGGCCTCCAGCACCACTGTAAGGAATCTGTGAGTTATCTTTGATCAGGATCTGTCCTTTGACTCCCACATTAAACAAATTTCAAGGATCGCTTTCTTCCACTTACGTAATATTGCAAAAATTAGGCCTATTCTTTCTCAGAAAAGCATTAGCCCTAACCCATGCATTTGTTACTTCCAGACTGGACTATTGTAACTCCTTATTATCAGGCTGCACTAAGAAGCCTCTGAAGACTCTCCAGCTGATTCAGAATGCTGCTGCTCGTGTTCTGACCATAACAAGGAAAAGAGATCATATTTCCCCTGTTTTAGCTTCTCTTCATTGGCTCCATGCGAAATCTAGAATAGAGTTTAAAGTCCTTCTCCTCACCTACAAAGCCTTAAATGGCCAGTGACCTTTATATCTTAAAGAGCTTATTGTACCTTATTATCCTTCTAGATCGCTGCGCTCCCAAAATGCAGGCTTACTTGTAGTTCCTCGGATCTAGAATGAATCTGGGGGCCAGAGCCTTCAGCTACCAGGCCCCGCTTCTCTGGAACCAGCTCCTAGTTCAGGTCCGGGAGGCAGACACCCTCTCTACATTTAAGAGTAGGCTTAAAACCTTCCTTTTTGAGAAAGCTTACAGTTAAGGCTGGCACAGGCCGGCCCATAGTTGTGCTGTTATAGGCTCAGACTGCCGAGGGATTTCCCATGATGCACTGAGCTCCTCAGTTTCTCTCTTCCTACTCTAACTGCTGTCCCAGTGCATGTTACTATGTTACTAACTCCATACTTTCTTTTGTTACTGGTCACGCCGCAGTCACGCGATTATTTTACAGAAGAAAACAAACCTGTATGTATCATGCATGTATCTGTGAGCCTCGACTACCTGACATTATTTTAACATGGATAACAAATTACAGTCGTTGCTGACCTTGTTGTCTCTGCTAGCAGCTGTTATGCAGTCAAATTCTGCATTTAATTACACTACTACTGCTTACATGCACAGGAGGAAAGATATAACCAGCAATCAGCACTATCAGCCCTACATTAACTGAGACAACTTTATCAATGGAGTTGTGGTTCCAGAGGAATGGAAAGAAATCAGTCCAGATCGGCCCTGATCGACCTCAACAAAAAAGTGCATCTGCATGTGGAGGGAACAACAACAATGCAGGCGCTCATGGATGTTTTCACAAAGGTGACTTGCATGTTTAATTAACTTTACTTAACGAGGGAAGACTCTGGAAAACCGCAATGCATTTGGATTACCCTGACGATGGACAAGTCTGTAAGGCTGTCATTATTTTACTGGAGCCAGATTAACGTTACATCAAAACACCGCCTACAGAGCCCAGAGTGACGGATTTTATCATCGGTGAGTGATGTCACAATGCCCGAGAGTTAAGGCTGGGCAATAAATCGATTTTAAATCAAAATTTGAATTAATTTGTTTGGACAATGTTAAAAAACCGAAATCATTAAAATCAATTTTACCTTTAACTAGAGTAAATAGGGTAGCCTACAGCTCTTTCTCAGCTCTGGGCTTTCTTTTTTACAAGTGAGGTTTGGTGAAAGTTTTTATTTAAAAAAAAAGGTTTAGTTTGGATAAAACTAGGTCTGCACTTTATTCTCAATAGGGAAATTCATATTTGTTTTAAATAAAAACATGTTTTAAATAATTGCTTTTTCTTTTACAGATAAAAGATCGATTAAAATTGAAAATCGAATGTAGTATCAAGAAATGGGAGTTTTATTTTTAGGCCATATTGTCTAGCCTACTGAGAGTGACTGAGTGCAAACACATTCAAGTAAAACAAATGGTTGCTAATTTCTACAGACTGAAAAACAACAAGGGGAAATATTCTTTGAGTAAACAGGCGCTGTATGATGTTGGGTGGTCATGTTATATGCGTGTAGTTTGGCTGGAGAGTAGAGCTGCCAAAGAGCTTACACTGAGCATGTGGACTAAGAGCGTCTTTGATTCAAGGCTCTATCTTACATTAAAGACGCAGCAATGTAAAGGTAGCCAAAGTTTACTGCACAGTTGTCGAGTCGCTGTCACCACTGTTCTTTAAAGTAGCTCAAAACTGAGGACAAAACTCTGCTTTTCATTCAGAGAATGCAGCCTCTCAGCTCAGAGTGCACACACATACACACACATTCTGCACATGTGGGCTAATGCAGGCAGAGTCGCAGACACAAAATTACCTTTTCTGTCATCAACATTCTAACATTTGGCCTCATTTACTAACAGTGCATACGCACAAATCTATGCTTAAACCGTGCGTACAAACATTTGACACACAAATCTGTGATTCATCAAAATGTTCTTGCCTAAATTGGTTCGTACTCCGCAAACAAATTTAGAACTTCCTCAGACCATACATACAAACAAATGCAAAGGCTCAGCTGTCTTAGAAAATGTAACTAAAATACTCTTACCACGGATGCTGCCAGAGCACAACCAAACAGAGCTCTGCCATCTTTTTCTCCAGGTGAAAAAATTAAACCCGCATAAACTAGTAGAAATTCATGCACATTTTATAAAATAGTTTGAAGTTCCAATCATTGCTATAGTGTATGTCATCATGCATGAAAGGAAAAAGCGAATGATGTCTGAAGTTCAGATATTTCGCTACTGTATGTGTACGATATGTATGTGTGAAAAATCCTCTTCAAGTTGTTATGTTGGTTTTTAAAGAGAACATTAAATATGGAGTAATATGAATGTAGTTTGTTTATTTTTTTACCTAAGGTGAGATATGGCACCAAATTCAAACTTCATATTTTTATAATATTGCTGGAAAACAAGAAAGTAACTCACTCTTTCGTCAATAGAGCGCAGCCATCTTAAGACAAGCTAGGCGGTGACATCAGTGGAGCAGTTCTGCTTGCGGGGGACTTACTGTCAATGGGGGGTTCGTACACTGCAATGCCCGTTCCCAGCTGTTTTGACGGAGGAATTTGAGTTTTGGATTACTCATATGGACATGCAAACACAAGAGAGAAACCATTACGGAGGTAGTGAGAAGTAAAAATGGTAAAAAAAATTTCTTTCCAAGACAAGACTAACGTTGTCATCTTTAGTTTGTAAGCCAATTATCTGTAGAAGGAGGAAGCTCTTCGTTTCCAATATAACGTTAACGTTACTACGTTACTCTGTCACTTTAGAGGGAGCAAGATCCTGGTGGTGTCAAGAATGAACAGACTGTTTTGTTCACTAACAAATGGAAGGGTGCATGTTTACCAACCCAAACCAATGGCTTGATTAGACTAACGTTAGCTACATTAGCTGCTGATGATCATGGTGACTTTAATGTAAAGCTGGCTAACGTTAGTAATTTAAATCAATGTTGAGAACCAACACCTTGGTGGAGTCAGTAGGTGAGTGTGTTTAACTTGTCTCCATCAAGGTGTTGGTTCACAACACTGATTTGAAAGATTAACGTTAACAGCTATAACGTTACTTTAATGTCAGCAGCTAATGTTGCTAACATTAGCCTAACCAAGCCGTCGTTTTGGGTCGGTAAACATGCGTCCATCCATTTGTCAGTGAACAAAACAGTTTTTCATTCCTAATGTAAGAACACCACCAAGATCTTGCTGCTTCCAAAGTAGCGTAGTAACGCAATAACGTTAACGTTATTTTCGAAATGAAGAGTTCCCTCCTCATAAGAGATGATAAAGTTAGTCTCGCCTTGGAAAAAATAACTTAATACCAAGTCTACTTCTCACTACCTTCGTAATGGTTCCTCCCTTGTGTTTTCATGTCCATATGAGTAATCCCAAACTCCAATTCGTCCATCAAAACAGCTAGGAAAGTTCATCCGCACAGGAGATGTAATGTATGTCCTCCCCAGGAGCAGCACCAGAACCACTCCACTGACGTCTCCACTTAGCTTGTGTGAAGATGGCTGCGCACTATTGACGAAAGAGGGAATTACTTTCTGGTTTTCCAGCAATATTATAAAAATACAAAGTCTGTATTCGGTGCCATTTCTCACCTTAGGTAAAAATCAAACAAACTACGTTCAAATTGTTCCATATTTCATTTCCACTTTAAGGACTGATTATTTCATGAACATGTTAACTCATGCACTGAACAGCATGCAAGAAAACATTTCACCTTAAAAGATGCCCTTGAGCAGCACAGTGCATGAAATTATTTATTTTATGAAATTATTTTTCACCAGTAACATTAAACTTATGCTAAAGAATCAAAATGAAAAGGCTGCAAATGTCTTTGGTTTACTGGAACAGCTAAAAAGGTAAAAGATTGAATAATTTCTGGGAAAAAGCATACTAAATGATAGGGATGAGCGAGTACACCACTATCTGAATCTGTATCTGTTCAACCATCTAAATTATCTGTATCCGTGTCTGTGTTCGAAGTGGGGGGGGCCTGAAGCGGAAGTGGGTGTGGTTTATCTGGAAATGGGTGGGGCTTAAATCTGTACATTATTTTAAGTCTGAAATTATTACTCATTGTATAAGAGAGAGAGAGAGAGAGAGAGAGAGAGAGAGAGAGAGAGTGTGTGTGTGTGTGTGTGCGCGCGCGCTATGTAACAGTTAAAATATCTACTGTATTCAAAGCCTATAAAAAGCCTATACACAGTATATAAGGATTAATTTGTAATATTTATAATATTATATTTATTTTTATGAACTGCAGTGAGAAAGTGTCAAACTAAGAGCAAACAGACGGTAAAAAAAAAAAAAAAACCCGACCAGAGTGGAGGCAGTGACCGATGCGACGCAGCTCTGTCTTGTCAAATGCACCGCGTACGTTACGAAACAAGTTCACAATAGAGGCGAGCTGAAGAAAACCTGAGTACTGAAGAGAGTAACGTGAGATAGAGTCAAGCCAAGCACAGAGAGATCAGTCACTGTCTGTGTGTGTGCGAGAGTGGGGCACAGCTCTGGCTGCAGAGACGTGTGTGTGCGTATGGAGGGGTGGGTGCTGTGTGTGACTGGCCAATCACAGAACTTGAAGCCCTTTCATCCTTATCAGTCATTTTTGTGAAGAAAATCTTTACCAATAGGCTAAGCCACAGGATCATCTGGTCCAAAAGTTATAATTGTTTAATTATTTAATTGTTGCAATTGGCATTTCAAAATAAAAAGTTTTGTTTAAATTGCAATTTTCATTTAAATATATTGTTGCTCTAATAAAATTGTGCTTGTTAATTACAAAAAACACAGGCAATAAGGCATCTCAACAATTATAACACTAGAGAATGTAAATTCTGAACAAATTACGTGTGTTAATGCAGACGCTGAAAAAGCATTCCTGGAATGTCACCTGAAGAAGATGAATATTTTTGAAAAACACTTGCACTGGCATGAATCACTGAAATGTTTGAATTGATCAGCTGGAACTAACTAGAAGAAGCTGAATTTGTGTAACCCTAACCCTAGCTGAAAGTGTGAATGAGCAGTAACCTTTTGAAAATTATGAAATTTTGAACCTTTTCCCATTTACTTTGAATGAGGAATTTTTTACAGAAAACACAGAACATGGGGAATGTAAATTCTGAACAAATTACGTGTGTTAATGCAGACGCTGAAAAAGCATTCCTGGAATGTCACCTGAAGAAGATGAATATTTTTGAAAAACACTTGCACTGGCATGAATCACTGAAATGTTTGAATTGATCAGCTGGAACTAACTAGAAGAAGCTGAATTTGTGTAACCCTAACCCTAGCTGAAAGTGTGAATGAGCAGTAACCTTTTGAAAATTATGAAATTTTGAACCTTTTCCCATTTACTTTGAATGAGGAATTTTTTACAGAAAACACAGAATATGGGGTGCCCGGTGGCTCAGTCGGTAAGGCAGGCGCCCCATATACGGAGGCTGTGTCCTCGCTGCAGCGGACCCGGGTTCTATTCCACCTGTGGCCCTTTGCTGCGTGTCATTTCCCCTCTCTCTCCCGTTTCCTGTCCACTTATCAGCTGCCCTGTCCTAATAAAGGCATAAAAAGCCCCCAAAAATTTAAAAAATTAAATTAAAAAAAAAAAAAAAAGAAAACACGGAATATCTCAGAATTTCTTCAAAATTCTGAAGAGAAGCTCCAATCTCCTGAATTTTCTAAATATTTTAAATTTTGAACAGTTGAACACGTTGAAGTACGTTGAAGTCATTAAGTGTCAAAAAACGCGGTGGAATAATAATAAGAAGTTGAACAATAAAGAACATACAGTAACAACTGGTTGCAAATGCTTGCAGCACTCACACCAAATAAGTTAACTGTTCTTGTTAAATATCATCACTTTCACCGTCATTCTTCGGGCAAATTCCACTTACGGATGACTGTACAAATCCCAATTTCATTGTTACATCCTTGTCCTTCACCTGTTGCCTCTTTTTTCTGGTCTGAGATTTGTTTTTGTTTTTGCATCAATTTTATAATCAAACCATGCAGTTTATGTAGCGCAAACTCCTTTTTCTTTCTCTTTTTTTCCCTTTTAACGTCATTTGAATGTCATCGCTCCAGAGGACACACTTAGGAAAAGTGTGTACTTTTGTTATTTCTACCTTTTGGGCTATCTTCTACAACTCATCTTTGTAATTTCTCGCTTCACCTCACCCCTGTCTTCATGGTACGCCAAACAGATGTCCTTGTATAAGGAAATAAGGGTGTGTCAGTATACTGATTGCAGATACTGGGCACAAGCCTGTCAATTCGGAATGATTCTGATTCACTAACAAGTGCACGGTGGTAAGAACAAAATAAGCCGGTACACACGTCATCAATCCAGCTGTGATTTTCCACACGCACTTATTTTTTGAGTAAGAACATTTCTGCGCACATCTTAGTGAATGAGGCCCATTGTTATGAAGCAAAAGCTAAATATGCGCAGTTGGATTGTCATAACTTATTGATGAAACATATTTATTTCTATTTTATTTCTACAAAAAAATGGCTCATGCGACTATGATTTTGTCTTAAAAAAGATCCAAGTCAATGTTTTTACCTTGTTTTACTGGCATCTGAAAATAACACGAGAACACCAAATATCACATTCTTGCATACACACGTTACTACGAGGCTCTAATAAAAATGTGTAGCAGCACGGTGTTTTACGCACGAGGTTATTATAGTGTGAACAGTTACTACAGCACTGTGAGAGCAGTACATGCTGCAAATCATAACAGCAGGAAGCTGCAGAGATTTCGACAGCCATCAAAAAGTTCCATGTGGAATTCTGTCGAGAAAAAAACGAAAATGATGTGCAGTGCAAACTCTGCCAGGTTAAGCTAACATTAGCACGACTGGAGAAACTGTGTGACGATAATGCATGTGCACTGCGCGGTCTCTGACCACGGATTTCATGGACAACGCTTTTAACTGAATCATATGTGACAGTCACCTGCATTATTTTAGCAACAGGGAAATGCAGAGTGCTGTACTACAGACTAGGGCAATGCTGGCGTGGCATACTGCTGAAAACCTTGCAAACTTACAGTAAGAACAGATGTATGCACAAAGTTATTTATTCAGCTGAGCAGACTAGAAACGTCCCATTGCCAATTCGTATATAAGGTCCACCTTACTTACTGGAGTAGTCGTTTCTGTTGCATTAGAACTACATGGGATCGCAATGGCTGCCCAAGGTATTAATCAGACCCTTGGGTTTTACCAGGCACCCCAAGTTAGAGCTTGCAAAAAAAACTTGATTTTGAATGCAAACCCATAAAAATATAAACGCTTTACAGTGTTTCCCCTAGAATTTTTTTCAGGCCACCGAAAAAACCCTAAACAGACGAAACGCGTGGGATGGTATTGGTGCAGTTGGATTAAGTCAGGTGGCACAGCAA
>JAPQLA010000022.1:7051520-7065720 GCA_029822935.1 Naso vlamingii
ACCAAGCTTTGCATCTGCACACACACACACACACACACAATAACACACACACACACACACACACATATACACATACATATATATGTGTATATATGTATATAAACATGAACAACATTTTTGAACACTTTTCAATATCCTTTTCAAATTAAAAGCCCCTCCAAATACGGGCCGAATCCGTTCGTTTCAACAAGGCTTTAAAATTGTGTAACAGTTCAACTGAAAATGCATTTAAACTGAGCAAGACAAAGTGAAGAGGGATTGCTGTGTATGTTTTTTTAAAAAAAGATTCTTAATGTAAATTATTTATCATTGCTGCATATGGTGGAGTATGCTACCCTTACTGTGAAAGCTAAATGTAAATAACATTTACAGTGAAATATCATAAAATTATTGTGATTTTCAAAGGAAAACTTGTGTAAAAAGACAGGCCTGGCAGTCGCAGCACTCTGCTGCTGCCATGCAGCAGATGATTTTTGTGAGAACAGAAACACGCATTGAGATGCAGCAGCTCAGCAAGGCCATACACATGCGCTACTCTCAAATTCTGTGTGTCCAGAATGGTGGATGGAGTATTGAAAATCTATACTCAAGTAAAAGTACAATTACTCAAATAAAAAATTACTCAAGTAAAAGTGAAAATTACCATTTGAGAAACCTACTCAAGTAAAAGTAAAAAAGTATCTGGTTAAGAAATTGCTCAAAGTACGTTACTTTTCATTTTCATTCAAATTATGATATTCTCTTCTAATTATGATACCAAGACATCTGATTCTCTGTGTCTCCTGTGTCTAAAATGGATTAGTGGAATGGCGTCATTCTTAATCCAATTAACCTTATAACCAGAATGTTGGCTAAACTCACTAAAGAGCTTTCAGAAGGTAAGTAACTGAGAACTGGGTAGGAGAATGCTGTCATGGTAAAAATTAACTTTGCTATCATACCCAAAAAGCCAAATACCAGATGTTTGGATTGACTCTGATGGCACAAGCTAGAGGTTTGAGTACTAGAGTCAAGAAAGTATGGAGTTAGTAACATGCACTGGGACAGCAGTTAGATTAGGAAGAGAGAAACTGAGGAGCTCAGTGCGTCATGGGAAATCCCTCGGCAGTCTAAGCCTATAACAGCACAACTATGGGCCAGCCTTTGCCAGCCTTAACTATAAGCTTTATCAAAAAGGAAGGTTTTAAGCCTACTCTTAAATGTAGAGAGGGTGTCTGCCTCCCGAACCAGAACTGGGAGCTGGTTCCAGAGAAGCGGGGCCTGACAGCTGAAGGCTCCGCCCCCCAGACTCATTTTGAAGATCCTAGGAACTACAAGTAAGCCTGCATTTTGGGAGCGCAGCGATCTAGAAGGGTAATAAGGTACAATAAGCTCTTTAAGATATAAAGGTGCCTGGCCAAGGCTAGATTCTAGACTTCACAGGGAGCCAATGAAAAGAGGCTAAAACAGGGGAAATATGATCTCTTTTCCTTGTTCCAGTCAGAACATGAGCAGCAGCATTCTGAATCAGCTGGAGAGTCTTCAGAGACTTCTTAGTGCAGCCTGATAATAAGGGGTTACAATAGTCCAGTTTGGAGGTAACAAATGCATGGACCAGTTTCTCTGCATCTTTCTGAAAAAGAATAGGCCTGATTTTTGCAATATTACATGAGTGGAAGAAAGCGGTCCTTGAAATTTGTTTAATGAGGGAGTCAAAGGACAGATCCCTATCAAAGATAACTCCCAGATTCCTTACAGTGGTGCCGGAGGCCAAGGTAATGCTATATAGTGTAACTATATCATTAGATAAAGTACTTCTAAGATGTTTGGGACTCAGCACAATAACTTCAATTTTATCTGAATTTAGCTACAGAAAGTCATCCAGGTTTTTATGTCTTTAAGACAGACCTGAAAGTTACTTCATCTCTTAGTATCGTTGGGCTTCAAGGATAAATATAACTGGGTATCGCCGGCATAACAGTGAAATTTAATATTGTGTTTTCTGATAATATTGCCTAAAGGAGGCATATACAGGATGAATAAAACTGGTCCAAATACAGATCCCTGTGGAACTCCATAGCTTACTTTGGTGTATACAGAGGACTCACCATTAACATAGACAAAATGAGATCTATCTGACAAATATGATTTAAACCATTTTAATGCAGTTCCTTTGATGCCGATTAAATTGTTCAATCTTTGAATTAAGATCTGATGGTCAATAGTATTGAATGCAGCACTAAGATCTAACGGAACAAGTACAGATAGAAGTCCCTCATCTGATGACATTAGAGGGTTGTTTGTAACTCTGACCAGTGCGGTCTCTGTGCTATAATGCATTTTAAAACCTGATTGGAAAACTTCAAATAAACTATTGCTCTGCATAAAGTCGTGTAACTGATTTGCAACCACTTTCTCAAGAATCTTGGAGAGAAATGGAAGGTAAGATATTGGTCTGTAATTGGCTAGAACCTCTGGATCAAGAGTGGGCTTTTTAAGAAGAGGTTTAAGAGTTTTACTTTAAAGGACTGTGGTACATAGCCTGTAAGCAGAGAGAGATTGACCATATCTAGAAGACAAGTGCTAAAAAAGGGTAGAGTTTCTTTAAGAAGTTTAGTTAGGATGGGGTCTGAAAGACAGGTTGTTGGTCTAGAGGAAATAATTGCTGAAGTTAGTTGCTGAAAGTCAATTGGAGCAAAGCAGTTGAGATGAATATCTGGCCTAAAAGCTGAATCTAAGCTTCTTATGATTAAAGATTGATCTGTAGGTGAGGACAGATGCTGATGAATTTTCTCTCTGATAAGAACAATTTTATTATTGAAAAAAGTCATAGAGTCATTACTAGGGCTGGGTATTGTTAAGAACCTCACGATTCGATTCGATTTCGATTCTTTAGGTTTCGATTCGATTCGATATTGATTCGATTTGATATTGATTTAAATGCTTTGATATCGATTCAGTAAGTAGAAGAAATACACAAATAATTAAGAGTACTTGTTGGCAATTTTTAAATATTTATATTCATGCCCATAACATGTGTGATAGACGGTTCTGTATCAAAATGAAAAAATTAAGTGCATGTAAACTTAAATACAATGTCTTTCCTCTTGAACATAGTGATATACTTCACAACATCTGAAAATAAAACATTAGCAGCACCAACCATAATAGCTCACTTGTGCATATGTAGAACAAAAGTAAAAAAAAAAACATGACAGTTCTGTCTCAAAATGAAAAGTAAAGTGCATGTAAACTGGCTTACATCTTGGAAATTGTGATATACCTCACAACATTTTTTGAACAATAACATCTGAACCATGTCCCTTCATTTCTGGTCACATACCAAGTGTGCACTGCACATGTAGATTTTTGTTTAGGAAAAGCAGCTGGTCTACATGTTCAGGCTTCAGTGCACTTCTCTGGGCCGTGACAATGTCACCTGCTGTTGAGAAGATCCTTTCAGCTGGTACACTAGTTCCAGGGATACAGAGGTATCGTTAGCTTGGCATGACAACAGGGGAAATTCCCCCTCATTTTCCCTCCACCAGTGGAGTGGATTGGTGGAGAGTGGCAGTGGTTTTACCTCTTTGTACCTCATCACCTCATCTGATGCTTTGTCATCTGCAGTTCTGGACACTGCTACTGGGGTATATGTGTTCCCCAGGAGATCAGCCAGAGCACAAGAGTCCCTTGCTTTCTTTGATGGGGACACAGGGTCATCAGCTGGCTCTGCCTGCTGCTCCAGCACCTCAACTGTCTCACTGACTGCTGCATTTATTGGCCCACTCTGCTGAAAAAATAAATGAATCACATTAGTAAAGAGGAGCTTTAGAATTTTATGATTATACAGTTAGTTTCAAATGTTAGTCAAAATGTTTTAATAAAATTTGCCAGTGAGAATATTCTGTTTGCACACAGTCTGCATCTTCATTCAATATACAGTTGTACTTACAGAGCTTTTATCAGTTGCCAGTTCCTCAGTGAGAGTGATGAGTTTGGTGAAGACATCCTCGCACTCATCATCTGACAGAAAAGGCAGGGCCTTAAAATGAGGGTCCAGAGCTGAGGCTATGGACAGGTCATCCTTCAGGCCTGTGAATCTTGAAATAAATAAAATAAAATAAATTCACATTACAGTAAATCTTTTTGTCTCATGATGATGAAATTCTTATAAAAACATTTATTAGTCATATAGTAAAAAACTGAATAAAACAGGCCTTACAATGTCATGATGATTGAGTTTGTAGAACAAATACCTTTTCTGGAGATCCTGGCGCACAGCAGACTTCATCTCCTTCACCATCACAGAGTCACTGGGGGCTGGTTGCATCTCCTCCAGAAGTCTTGCTCTTAGGGGTGCAATGACAGACAGCATTGGGGTACCTTCTTGAGACATCACTAAGGTGGCTTTCTTCAGTGGCTTCAGGGCCTCTGCAACATTCTCTGCTGCCGTTATGTCTGCTTCAGTAAGAGTGCACAGATCTTTTTCCTGTTTTCGTACTTCAGGGACAAGAAGTGCAGCGGAGACAGCTGGTTGCTGCTCCAAAAATCTCTCCAACATGTCTAAGGCGCTGTTCCAACGCGTCGGTACATCAGTCATTAGTTTGTGCCGTTGGGAGGACCAGCAACTGCTGTTTCTTCTTGAGTGCATTACAGGCTAAGGTGCTCCGGTGAAAAAAAGTGGAGATGCGCCTCACTCTGCCAAGAAGCTGTGTGACAGCTGGGTTTTTAAGAGCAGCCTGTGAAGCCAAATTGAGTATGTGGGCAAAGCAGCCAACATGCAATGATGACTCCATGAGACTGACAGCAAGTAGCATGTTAGCGGCATTGTCTGTGACAATTGCCGGTACTTTATTGGTTAAACCCCATTCATGTATTGCCTCTGTCAACAAGTTCGCCATATTGCTCCCTTTGTGGCTTCCGTGCAGTGCTCGGGTCTGTAGAACATGTGACACTAATTCCCACTCGTTAGAAATGAAATGAGAAGTGATAGTTACGTAGGGGTCAGTCCAACCATCACATGTAAGGGCCACTCTCTCTGCCGACTTCAACGATGCCAAAACCTCTGTCTTCACCTCTGTGTACAGCTTCGGTATGGCGACCTCTATCATGTGTTTTCGTGTTGGTATAGCGTATCGTGGTTCAAGCGTGTGTACCATCTTCTTAAAACCTTGATTTTCAACGACACCGTACGGTCGAAGGTCCTTGCAAATGAAGACGGCCACGGACTCTGTTATCTTCTGTGTGCGGACAGAGTTTGGCGGTAGTTTGCAGACAAATGCTTTGTTGAGTTGTGTCTGTTTTGAATCCACAGGCTTAGCCGCGGGTTGTTGCAGAGCATCTGCATGGTGTCGGCTTAAGTGGTTCCGCAAGTTTGTCGTGTTACTGTTGTACTTCAATTCTGCCTGGCACAACTTACACACGACCACCTTACTTTTGTCTGTTTCTTGTGTTCCGGGTTTACACGGGAATCCAAAATGCGTCCAAACGTCTGATGTAAAAGACTTTACACTGCTTGCCTTTGTCGCCATTTTGTTGTTGTTTGGTTGCGTGCAGCCTCCATCCATAAAACGCGGATCACACGAAGATGTTGTGCACAGCGCCCCCACTGGCCAGGAGGTGAATCGATTCAGAGGGTTTGCTTAATCAATATTGAATTGGGGGGGGTGGGGGTGGGGGTGTAATTGCAATGCATCAATTTTTCGATATTTTTACCCACCCCTAGTCATTACTAGCTATAGGAATACATGGCTCTAGAGAGCTCTGGCTCTGTGTCAGCCTGGCTACAGTGTTGAAAAGAAACCTGGGATTGTTCTTACTGTCATCTAATGCTGAGTAATAGGCTGCTCTAGCATTGTAAAGTTAATCACACTGAGTCAGCAGCACTGTCCACAATTTGATTAATTGGGAGTAACTGAGATTAGCGTGGCACTGAATCCAAGGCTGATGGAATCAGTCCTTTAAATTTAGTTTCAGTACCTTCTGATAAACGTCTAGAGTGGAAATGTTTGCCTAGTGGAGTAAAGCCACATACTGGAAATTCAAAAGTAATCATGTAATGGTCAGACAGAAGAGGACTATGTGGAAAAACCACTAAATGATCAATTTCAATACCATAAGTTAGGACGAGATCCAAGGTGTGATTAAAGTGGTGAGTAGGTATATGTACATACTGACAGAAGCCTATTGAATCTAAGAGTGAAATAAATGCAGAACTAAGGCTATCATTATTTACATCAACACGGATATTAAAATCGCCTACAATAATAACTTTGTCTGAGTTAAGAACTAAATTTGACAGGAACTCTGAAAATTCACTTAAGAATTCAGAGTAAGGGCCAGGAGGGCGGTACACTGTAGCCAACTGGGTAGGTTGTACTGTTTTCCAGGCTGGGTGAGAAAGACTAAGGCTTTCAAAGGAGTTGTAGTTGAGTTTAAATTTAGGATTGATTAATAGACCTGAATTAAAGATAGCTGCCACTCCTCCTCCTCTGCCAGTGTCTTGAGGAATATGAATATTGATATGACTGGGAGGAGTAGATTTATTTAGGCTAACATGGTCATTGTTACACAGCCAGGTTTCTGTTAGACAGAACAAATCAATATGATGATCTGATATCAGCTCATTTACTTACACAGCTTCAGATGAAAGAGATCTGATATTCAGGAGCCCACGTTTAATTTTCTTATCATTTATAACTACATCGTTGGTTGTATTAATTTTAATTAAGTTTTTATGAGAAACTCTCTTCATAGCACTATATTTAACTAGATTAGGTGGTAGGGGGACAGACACAGTCTCAGTGGGGTTTTTGGCAGGTAACTGTCCGAAATGAAGCACAGAGAAGTGTATAGGACTGCAACTCTGTCTCCTGGCCTCAACTCTGGCAAGTCAGTGTTTTGGGTCTAGAATACTTAGCCAGATTTTTAGAAATGAGAACAGCTCCATCGTGGGAGGGATGCCATCTCCTCTGATCAGACCAGGTCTTCCCCAAAATGTCCGCCAGTTGTCTACAAAGACCACATTGTTTGCTGGACACCACCTCGACAGCCAGCGACTGAGTGGTGACATGCAGCTAAACATATCATCACTGGTCAAATTGGGGAGGGGTCCAGAGAAAATTACGGTGTCTGACATGGTTTTGGCATACGAACACACCAACTCAATATTAATTTTTGTGACCTCCGACTGGCGCAGTTGGGTGTCATTACTGCCGACATGAATTATGATCTTACTGTATTTATGATCACTTTTTGTCAGTAGTTTCGAATTTTATTCCACGTTGACTGCTCTGGCCCCTGGGATGCGCCTAACTATGGTCGCTTGTGTCTCTGGTTTCACGTTTTTGAGGATCGAGCTTCCAGTCACCAGAGTTTATTTCTCAGCGGGTGTGTCGCTGAGTGGGGACAATCTGTCAGAAACGCAAAGGGGTGGGTGGTGTACTGTGGCCTTTGGTGTGGGACTACTATGCTTCTTTCGGACAGTCACCCAGCTGCCCTGGTTTCCCAGCTGCTCAGGAACTGCCGAGCGACGGCTAGGAGGAGCTAGGCTAAGGCGGTCCGCACCAGCTACGGGGGGCTGGCTAGCTACCTTAGCTTGGTTGTTTTCGTTGATGCGGAGCCGCAATTCCAAATCACTCAGCCTCGCCTCCAATGCTGCAAATAAGCTACACTTGTTACATGTACCATTATCGCTAAAGGAGGAAGAGGAATAACTGAACATCTGACACACTGAGCAAGAGAGAGCAGGGGAGGGACAGGGAGAAGCCATTGCCAATTGCTAAGCTAATTGGGAAGAGTAGAGATAAGAAAGTGCTTAAACTAGTCTTGTATGCTTAGTGAAAGAGTGTCGCTAAGCAGCGAATGAACTGTTAGTGCTTTGATCAAACAGTAAAAATTTAAACGTGACAGGTAATAAGTAGAAATAACAGAATCAAACAATATATATGGAGCTTATCCTACAGCAGCTCAGAGTACAAACAGCAACAGCAACAGGAAGTGAGGTAGCACGCTTACCACAACCAGGTTCACATCAGTATGACAGACACAGTTTGTTCAGCAGACTACGAGGACAGAAATTACTTATTTGTAGGTGAGTAGATAGGCAACAGAAATCACAGCGAAGTGCATGCTATTTGGCTTTGATTTATTTTCAATAATATGATTATCATCATACAATTAATTTAGAAAAGGAAACAGTATATCTTGAAAACATCTTGATAAAATGCCATATCAAAATCCTTCCTTGGTTATACCAGCAATGAGAGCTTTAGTTACAGACTGTCCTTGGTGGTGGGGACAGCTCTGAATGGTGTGTTTGCAAATAGCAACTGAAAAATCCTGCTTGTATGCCTTTTAAAAGAAACTAATGTTGATTGTTAATAGAAAATGGGATGTGAATTGCAGTTTCCAATGTTAAAAATTAGACACGGAGAACCACTGACAGTCCACCGTGATATCCTCTGTCAGAGGTTCAATAGCACTACGCCAACACCATGCTTGTTCCCACTTAACTTCTGAGAAAGAAGGCTCCATAAAAAGCCACAATAGCTTATAAAATGTAAACATAACTTGTTTTACAAGTTTGGACAAATGATAAATGCTGTTACTTTCCTGGTTATAACCATAGGCCTCTTTGTCTTTGTCTTGCCTTTTCTTTAATGTCACACCTTCAGGATTTACAAATGTTATCACTTTTCCTTCCCCTCTCTTTCACTTTTTTCTTCCTTGTCCTTACTGCTTTTGTCTTGTCATTTCTGTTTTTGTTCATCCTACTCACCTCACAACTGTTTTTGTGACCTTTGCCAATTTCTTTCTTCAGATGAACCAGTGCTTTACGTTCAGCAAGGAGGAAGAGCAGGGCAGAGAGGTACTGCCAAAATGTTGTATCAAAATACCAAATGCCATATATTTTCCCAGCTTGTCAATGAAAAAAAAATATCATAGGTGAAGAGCAGTTTCTCTCGAAGGTTCCTTAAGTATACTTGTACATTGGTTGGTTGGTCAGGACATTTTTGCCACAGAAAACAAGATTAGGTCACAATCTAGTATATGGCAGTTCTGTGCATTGTCAGTTTGATAAATTTTGGCCAAATTGTTACAGTCATTGTATAATTTAAATTCCTGAATATGAAATATTCAGTAACACTTTCTATGAAGCCTGTTTCTATTATGCATTATAACACATTATAAACATAACACATTCTAACACATTATGAACACACTTCTGATGCATTACATCTGGTTATGGTTATGGTTATGGTTAGGTTTATACATAGCCTGGATGGAATCACACATGAATTCACAGGAATTCATAAACATAGTTTTTATAATGTAATAATTGATAAGTAAATATATAAGTAAACTACAAAATTTTGTAATATTTAAATCTGTACATTACCTATTTAATTTTTACCTAAATTTGCCTTTCAAGATTCAAATTTTATGCATAGTCTAACCATAAATATTGGTCTTACGTGATATATTTTTCTTGGGGTGCAGCTTCTGGGCAAGTTGGTGCTCCGTTTCCTGAACAGGGAGTTGCAGCCTTCCTGTAAGCTGGCCTGTCTAGAAACTGTTCGAATCCTGTCCCGAGACAAAAATTGCCTGGATCCCTTCATCAGCCACTCTGCCATGGCCACTCTGGCCCGCTACGCCAGCATCGCCGTGGCAGGTACCACCACACTTGCCTACAGCCAGCCAGTGAATAACCAAGGTAATTATTGCCCATACTCCCAGGTTTCTCCAAGTAGGCGGTGTCTATCTAGGTGCCCCTGTTCTGTCGTTAAACTCCCCATTTAAATGTAATTGATAAATTGAATTATCAATTCTGTCCACAATTTAGCTTGAGACATAGAACAGATCTTTAAAAAGCAAACATTTTGACTTTCATTGTCATTGCAGGAAATGTGCATTTTAATACTTCAAGTCTCTCTTTACACTTTTACATGTCAACATTCAAGTCTACATTTCACACAAAAACTACAGGGACTGTGCCTACTGAAGCTGTGTAAAATATCAGTAAAGAAGACTGTGTTGATTACTGTCCCAGGAATTGTCCCAATTCCATAGTGACAGCATGTACACTATCAGCAACCTGAATCTTACTCAGTTAAATTAAATGTAAAATTAAATTAATTATACACTGTTTTTTCTGCTAATGCGTAAATCCTCAATATTCCATTTCACGTTTTCACTCCCACCTTGTAATATATTCTTCTTTTACAGTGGGAAAATGAACAAATCAATGAAATTCTATACCACGTTTTTACTGCTGCCTTGCCAATCCATGCAGTCAATGCAGTCTCAGTAAGCTGTCACGCAGAGAACCGGCACCTCTAATGATATATACGTAGAAAAAACCTGCTAACAATATCTGGTCACAAGGAGGAAGATGAGGCAGGAGGCTAGAAGACATTAAGTAATAATAACTGCTGGAAGTATAAATCAGTTGATTTCAGCTAAATAACAGCTAAGTCTATTTGTAATAGGGCTCCCGTTTTGACAAATAATAGCTCGACTTGTCCATCAGCCAGAAAAAAAAATTATCAACCACATGTGAAAATGCATCAGAACGCAGAAAATGCCATCTTCTCTGTTAAAAATCCTCTGGGGGAGAAGTCCTGGACTCCTGATTAAATTTTCCTACCCGCTTTCTTAGGTTTCCGATGCCAGTGGTCAGAAACATCCATCACAGTTTATGGACCCACTTTCTGCTTCCACTTTGCTCTGTTGGACTTACTATAGTTGGGCTTCACAATTCATCTGTTCAATGAGTCAGTGCCTTACAATAAGAGCAAGATTTATTAGAATTATTACCAAAAAAATCTCAAGAGATAAAAAAGAGCATAGAACAGAATAGAATAAATTGAATAAAAATAGATAAATTAGTGCATTAGCAATTCAGTCTATGCTTTATTCTCCATCCTCACATGAAACTGTAATCCAAACAAATTTCCAAATACAGGTTGACTTAACCATTCTTTCTCTTCCAAGTGGAGGTTAAGGGAGGAGAGGGAGAAGAGGAAGCAGATGAATCCAGTGAGGTGGTGAAGGAGGCCTCCCCTCCTACAGAAAACCCTGACCAGGATGTAATTGTTGAGGGTCTAAAGTCTATCTGTAACATCCTGCTGCACAATGAGACAGGGCAGGTCAGTCTGCTGTGTTTTTCTTTATAGCTACATTTACATGAATTTTTGAGATTGAGAGATTTAAATTTTTTTTTGGGTGGTTCTAATTTATGAGAGTGTCTTTGGATGGATGGATTGCAGGCAGTAGCGGCAGATCTTCAACTGATTAAGGGTGTGGCAGAAAGGCTGAAGCAGTGTCATGATCCCACCTGGAACCATGAGGTATGGATGTCAGCTAGGTAGATATTTTAATGTGGCACTCAAATGTGTCGTGTTAGAGCTAACCTGATGTAGACATGTAATTATCTATGTGGGAGTGTCACTGTCACCTCAAAGCTAGAAGAATCATATTTAATGGCATATTTATCTCCTTTTTTGTTGTTGTTGTGTGTGTGAGTTTGCATGTTCCCCTCCTCCTTTGATTGTTTTCATTGTCAAGTAGCTTGAAGCTACTTAATTGCTCATGAATGTTTTTCTAAACTAATCCTAATTTTAATAAAGATCACCATTGTCTCTCTATGTTCACCCAGTTTTTTCAGTATGCTTGCTGACAGCTTTCTGCTACTCTAGAAACTTAGTAATAGTAATAGTGTGTGCTTTGTGTTACACTTTGAAGAATGACATGATGCCCACTATTGATGCAGCACATTTATCTCCTGTAGGAAATATGAAAATCCAGTTAAGATTCAGAGCTCTCTCTGTATTGTACACACTTAAACTTGCTCATCACATACCCACTGCTACTTCTGCTCTACTAATGCTAGCAACTTCATATTTTATATCTCTTTAAAAAATACTACGAACAACAACAGACCTTATTATGAACATGACAAGTCATTTTCACTGAAAATAGACATGTTACTCTTTTTATTATATTCAATCCTGCTTTCGCAGTTACCTTGTCTAAATACCCATGTTTAGTACTCAAATACATGTTTACCTTACTTTTACAGACCATACAGGTAAATAATAGCAAGTAACAGTAGCTTCAAGAATACTGGTCTTTGAAGTGTCAGATTTCTTCTTTAACAGTAAAACAGGTGGAAAATGCATGAACTCAAATGACGTGAACACCCTGAGAATAAAAGTTTAGTGAATCAACTAGTTACTTCAAATGGATAATCATATGAACTTTCTACTCAGTTTTTATCACAATTTGAATATGCCCAAATGCATACAGGAACCAAGACAAACTGCTGCTCCAGACAGTGACCTTTTAAATAATTTTTTTTCCCAGTCTTACACCTGATGGTTTAAATGAGACGTGACATGTTGTTTATTTAGTATTGTGATTTTTTTAAAGGGGTTTTCTGTTGCCAGTAGCCTGGCATGACAGACCAAATCTGATTTGTGAATTGGTCTGGTGTCAACAGCTGTCATAAAGGGCACTGCCCAAAATGCTTCTGGACACAATGAAACTGAAAGGTAAATCGTAAAATTTATACCTTACTTTAACTACAAATGCACAGATATGGGAAATAATAATTTTAAAAAATAGTCAAAAATGGAAGTTAAAGAAAATGATGGTGCTCTTGGTACAACAGCTTAAAGTCAAGTTACGTCAATTTTATTTATATAGCACCATATCACAGCGTAAGTTATCTCAGGACACATTACATATAGAGTAGTTTTAGACAACACTCTAAAATTAAATGTAATAGAACCCAGCAACTACGGGCAATTCCCACATAAGCAAGCACTTGGAGACAATGGCAGAGAAAAACTTCCTTTTGCTAGGAAGAAACCTCTGAACCAATCCCAGCTCAACTGCAGACACTTTGGTGTCTGAAGACACACACAAACTCTAGACTTTTTGGTGCAGGCCAATGAAAAGGGATTGTAGTAGTCTAGCTGGGCAGTAACAAATTCATGGACTAGGTTTTCTGGATCTTTCTGAGACCGGATGTACCTGAATTTTTGCAATGTTACGAAGGTGAAAAAAAGGCAGTCCTTCAGATGTGATTCATATGGGAGATAAAGGACATATCTTGATCAGAGGTCACATCCAGATATCTTATGGTGGTGCTTAAGGCTAGATTAAAACCATCTAGACTCTAGAGTACCTATGTCATTAGATTAGAGAAAGTTGCCCATCTAACAAAAATATACCCAATAAATCCCTAATACCTAAGAGAAGTCTTGATGAAACTTGGACTATTTCTCCATTATTGGTATGGAGTTTAATCTGCTAACTGTCATGTTCTTATGTCCTGTTAATGACATTAAAATGAGACCTTTTGACATATAATGACAACTTATTTGTTTGAAATCATAGTAAATTATTGTGAAGATCATGAGTTAGTTTTCTAATGTGAGTTATTAAATCTCTGTTGGAGACAAAAAGGTTGGTGTAATCTGCAAAGAGAAGTGGAAATGTGAATGATAGATACTGCAGCAAGATCATTTATGTAAATAAGAAATCATAAAGGTTCTAATATGCATCCTTGTTATACACCATATTTTATATTTCTCTCTGACTCATGTCCATTAATAAAAAAAGTACTGATCTCTGTTAAGAATAGTTACTGAGCATATGTATATCTGTACATCTTAAAAAGCAAAATAGCATGGTTAACTATCAAATGGTTTCTATTTAAAAATATACCTATTGCATATGCATTTTTATCTAAAGCTGTAAAGAATTTACCAGTAAGTTATGAAAGTGCATACTTGTAATGATTTTTATTGAAACCAAACTAATGATTTTACGGAATATTGAGTTGAAGCCCTCCCGCCCCCAAATCTCTCTAAAAAAGCAGTACTGAAATTGGACAAAAGTTTTTAGTAGATCCTGGATCACCTTGTTTTTTAAATAGTAGAATAACTTCAGCCAGTTTGAGGTTGGGAAGTATGATACCATTTTCTAAAGCTAATAAAAATATTAAAGGGCAACTGCAGCGTGTGGACGTTTATATTCAGTTTTGTTCAAGAATACAGTGCTTAGTAAAAGTGCATGTATGGGCTCTCGTATGAGCACCGGACATATTTTAAAATCATTCTGTGGTTGCACGTTTCTTAAACACTGCGTTAGCTGAGTGCTGAGTGGCAAGGTTTGTTTTAACTACCAGACTGTAGCTAGCTACAGTCAGCTA
>JAPQLA010000022.1:7065820-7084041 GCA_029822935.1 Naso vlamingii
TGGTATGAGATGAACTGATCATAGGTGACTTGATTTATGAGGCAAACATTGATTATGACTGGAGATGCCCTTTAAAGTTAAAGGCTCAATAATAGGAGTCCTGAGTTCTTTGATTAGGGAGGTGCAAATTACATCATGGCCAAGAGCTAATTTTTTAAATAATTCTAATATATATCATTTACCTCCATTAGGCAGAGCAAAATTACGAAAATGTGGAACAAAACCTTTTACTTAATCTGATGTATTTATTTGACAAGATTTTAACATACATAACAGGCTGATAACAAAGAAACACTCCATATATAACAGCTACCAAAGGTTTTCTCCTGGTATGGTCCACTCTGACCGATCTTCAACAGATATTTATTTTCTTCTTTTAACTAGCAACAGCTTCCTTTAACCAGCAAACTCTGTGAAAAACTAAAATAAATACATACATTAAAATAAAATACAATTTAATTTTTCTCTTAAAATAATGTCTTTGTGTTTTTTTGAATACATCAAAAACACAAAGATATTATCAGTTCATATTAAATGCACAAACAATGTACTGTGTGCCTTCTTATTAGAGACATAAGAATTACTACAGTTTCTCAATCTGGCAGTGATATTCTTTTTTAGGGAACTCTTTTACTGTGTGCAGCTTATAATAGTATCTTCTGGAAGTAGACAAAGTAAGTGATCATCTAAAAAACTGCCATGTAAATACTACAAGTTGTCCATTCAACATTATTCACCAGTTTAACAGTAGATGTTGCCATTATCCCAGGGAAACCAAATTACACTTGCAAAAGAATTATTTACAATATGATTATGAAATAAATAAGCCACTTTTTTGGGGGTAAAGGAAATCAAATCTCCGAAAATCAGCAAATTTTCATGCAACATCTATACATATAAGAGGGCTTATTTCTGTTGTGGTCCTTTATTACAGTTTTGCAGATTAAATCTTTTAGTGCCGAGCAAGAGTGCCATTAGGCAGAGGGCCAGTGTCCACATAACTTTTTTTCTGAGTGCCAGCATCTTTTTTCATTTGTTCTCAATGAGGAGAGAACGTGTGCAGCAGCAGGTGGCCGCACAGAGAAAAAGTACAGTGCCCGGCGTCTTTTTCCAAGCACTCCGCCTTTTATGAGCGGCCACTCAGAGTGCTTTGAGCACTTTAAAGTTTAAATTTCTGGACTTTAGAAAAGCGCTGGTTACATCACCAATGCTCTTCTCAAGGAGCAGTAGATTATTGTGTTGTTTCATTGTTTTCGATTAGTAGTTTGGTCAGGACTTGAAAATGGAGGAGAGGCTGTTGTTGGCCATCTCTTTGTATCCAGAGCTGTACAATATGTCCAACAAAAACTAAAAGGGAGGGGAAAGGTTTGTGTGTTTGTGTTTGTTTGTTTTATGCACCCACATCCTCTGTGATCCATGTCTGTTTGCCACAGCGGTGACAGGGGGTCCATATCATTATTAAGCTCATCATCCAAGCTTCCATTTGGTGCTCATTTACAGCAAAAAAGATTTCGAACAGAAAATAGACAGCAAAAGCAATGGAGCAGTGTAGATCATACAGCAGCCCTTTTCAAGATATTGTTGTTGCGGCGCCGGTATGCACATGCAGTTTTTTTTCTCTCAGTGCGCAAGGTTCAAGGTATCTTTACTGTCCCTTACAGGGAAATTGATTTGCAGCCAGGGTTTCCACACAAACAGGGAGCAAAAACAGAAAAACACAGAAGAACATGGCATCTGCAAGCGGTCCTCCAGTGCTTTTCTGCCCAAAAAAAACACTGTGTGGACACAGACCCTTGTTAACCTAAGCAGACATTAAAACATCATACATTTGTACCTCTACAAATTAAAAAACAACTATCTTTTGAGATCTGATTTAAAACTTCTCTTAACTGGGTTAAGTTTGAGTGGGATAGGCATCTTGTTCCCTTTACATGAAGCAGTAGGCCTATATAAAAACGTATTTTTCCCGAAGCATGTGCTATATCAATAGAAGAAGTGAAAGTAGAACTTCCATCTGTATAGGCTGAAGGAAATTGTGAAGAGGCCTTTTTTCTTTTTTAAAAAAGTAGCTGATTAATAATTTTCCATGTTGCCTGATTTTGCTTAAAGAATTTATAATGTGGTTACTGAAAACCTTTTTTTGGCTGCTCTAAGGAGGTGAATGTATTTGTTTTCATATGAATTATGAGTGGTTAAACTTAGTGGAAGTTGACAATGAAGTATATTTTCTTTAGAGTTTGTTTTTTCAATCCAGCAGAAATTGGATTGTTGTATATTTTTTTTTAGTAACCACATAACAATTAATGACTGGAAAACATTTTGTGAAATTAAGAGTTTAATATTTTTTTAAGCAAAGCAGATAGCGTTATCAATTCCTTCATGCAGTCTTATGGTCTCACTGACCCATGGAGGGAGCTGAATCCCTCTATGAAAACAGTTTTTTTTCTCATCGGTCCACAAAAGCTGTTCTAGAACAGATTATTTTTTAAAAATTGATAATAACCTCTTCCTGTTAGTCACTAGCTCTAAATATTATAGTATAATTATATCAGATCATTCTCCAGTTCAACTAGACATACATTTCTCACATAATATAAGGCCTCCACGGTCATAGTGGCTAGATCCTTTGTTACTATTATCCACCCAGTTTAAAGAATTTGTCTATCAACAGATAGACCTCTTTCACAAACTGAACAACTCTCCCGACATATCTCTCTGTACTTTGTGGGAGTCGCTTAAAGCCTATATTCATCAGAACTTTATAAAGAACGTCTCCTCTTACAAATGGAATTCAGTAACCTCTCTGCACATCAGACATTAAAGAATATCCTTAGTACTAAACATGAACATAAACAAAGCAGGCAGAATTCTCTCCCTACACCTCAAACAAATGTCCAGTGCCTCCCAAATGCAGAGATAAAAACAGGCCCTAATACAACCACAAACGACCCTCAACTCATCAACAATCAATTTATGAAATACCATTCAGATTTAGACCTTCCAAATACAGAAACAAATAGCAGTTCAATATAATTATTCCTTGACACCTTGGATATTCCTATTCTTAACCCAGATGCTCAAATCTCTCTTGACAAACCACTGACTTTAAATGAAATAGAAACCACCATTCACTCCATGCAGAGTGGGACAGCCCAGGGGCCCAATGGGTTCCCTGCCGAATATTATAAGATCTTTTCTCACAAATTAGTTTCCATTCTGAAAATGATGTATGATAGAACATTAGAGAAAGGTCATCTACTGCCGACCTTCTTGCAGGTGACGATAACAGCATTGCTGAAAAAGGATAAAAACCCACTTGACTGTTCGTCCGATAGACCTATTAGTCTTTTGTGCTGTGACTACAAAATACTGCCTAAATCTCTCACAAACCAATTGAATGCTGTAATACCGAAAATCATACATCAAGATCAAACTGGTTTCATACCAGTGCGACAATCATTCTTTAATGTGAGGAGACTACTCAATATTTTATACTCAAAGTATTCAAAACTTCTGCCGGAGGTGATCCTGTCATTAGATGCCTAAAACGCATTTGATAGGGTCACACGGAATTACTATAATGTTGTCCTACAGAAATTTGGGTTTGGAGAGACATTTCGTAGATGGATCAGGATCCTAAATGACAGTCCTAGCTCAGCTGTTAAAACAAATGGCTTAATATCAGATTACTTCCCAGTACATAAGAGCACTCGTCTAGGTTGTTGTTTATTGCCATTTCTCTTTGATTTACCAATATAACCTCTTGCTATTGCAATCTGGAAAGACAAGAAAATCAGGGGTATTACAAGAGGAGATACGATTTGCAAGGCTTTATTACATGCTTATGACCTGCTTCTCTATGTCGCTGACCCAGTACAGTCAGTTCCTCACCTCTCATGCCGCTTACAGGAGTTTGGGAGCTGTTCTGGCTATTAACTGAACCCGACCAAAAGTGTTCTTTTTTTTGGTAAACAATGTTAGTAAATCTCTGAGTTATAATCGATTTCCATTTGAAATATGAATATCAGTCCTTTAAATATCTAGGTGTACATATAGCTAGCTCATTCAAATCCCTCACAATGGCGAATTTCAATACTATCCCAGAGCATACAAAGGCTGATTTGGAGTGTTGGTCTAACCTTCCAATCTCATTAGCTGGACGTGTTGACACCCTTAAAATGACAATATTACCAAGATTTCTGTATTTATTCCAAATTCTCCACATCTGGCTCCCAAAACAAATTTTTTGTCATACTACAGAAATATTTCTCCTCTTTTGTTTGAAACCAGTCAACCCCTCAACTTAAGAAGACCTATCTTGAGACCTAAATCTGAAGGGGGGTTTGGTCTCCCCAACTTCTTTCACTTTTACTGGGCAGCAAATGTATCCAAACTAGCATACTGGGTAACAGCATTCTCTGATAAGGTGGGCCCGGTGTGGGCAATAATGGAGCTCGCTTCACATACAGGGATATCCCCAACTTCTTTTTTATCAGCTTCACTGCCAACATGCACAGATGTCAGAATCTTTTCTAATCCAGTAGTGCTTAATTCCAAAAACATTTTAACCTTAATCCGATGAATGGCCTGTCTCCTTTATCTCTTAATCATCTCTTCACACCCTCACAGATTGACTCAACTTTTGCTGGCTGGCGTCAACATGGGCTAGTCTTTTTTGAAGACTTGTTTGATGACAATTCATCCTTGCCTTTTGACTCTTTACACAAGGAACATGATATTCCAAAAAAGGGCACCTGCAAGCTTGCAGCGTCTCTGCTAAACATTTCCCCACATATCCCAAGCCCCCAAATAAAGATTCTGAATATAGAATATTGAATTTAAATCCATTTGACAAGGGCCTAATCTCTAGAACATATGATATTATCTTAAAAATTGATACACCTACAAATGCCAAAACACTTGAAGCCTTGAAATCTGACTTGGAAATGGTCATCCCGGATGATCTCTGGGAAGAATACATCTCTGCTATACGTATATCTTCTGTTTACATCGGGCACAGCCTAATTCAATTCATGGTGTTCCATAGATTACATTATTTGAATGACAGACTATCCAAAACATACCCATCTGTTAACCCCATCTGTCCCGGATGTTGTAACTTAGTGTCCTTCGGTAACATGTTCTGCTCTTGCCCCTCTCTAGTCAATTTCTGGACCCCCATATTTCAAAGCCTTTCAGCTTTGTGCAATGCACCCGTTGAACCCAATCCACTCACTGCTGTTTTTGGTGTTATACCAGGGGAAACTTGTGCCACCAGTGCTCAAAGGAGAGCAATAGCATTTAGTAGCCTCATAAAGCGCAGAGTAATTCTAATGAATTGGAAATCCAACTAACACCCTCCTTTCAGGAGATGGTTGCAGGAGATGTTCTCCTGGATTCAGCTTGAGAAAATTAAACACACTCTGAAAAGCTCCTATGACAAATATATTAAAGTATGGTTTACATTTATTGATCATGTAAAGGGACTGACCCTCTGATAGTCCATACTATCTCACCAGGGATTCTGACAAGTCAACATTTGCATGTTTTATCAATTTCCAGAAGGCATTTGACTGGGTCAACAGAGAACTTCTGGAGTACAGGCTTATAAAATCAGGAATAAATGGTAAATTTTATACAGCAATTAAATCCCTTTATCGAGCACCTACAGCTTGTGTGCAGTTAGACGACTTAAGAACAGGCTGGTTTTTGACACCATTCCCGGTGAAACAAGGTGATGTATTGTCTCCTACGTTGTTCTCTATTTATGTCAGTGATCTGGCTGCTCAAATTAAAAAAGCAAATGTTGGTATTAAAATCGATAATATTATTGTGGGCATTCTTTTATATGCTGATGATATTGTTTTATCAGCTGAATGCGAACAAGATTTGCAGAATATGTTAAATAGAGTTTCAGACTGGTGTTGGAAATGGAGACTTGTGATTAATCAGGAGAAAACACAAATTGTTCATTTTAGAAAACAGGCTGTACAAAGAAGTTCATTTGTATTTAATTTTGGTTCAACACCACTGACCTATGCAAATGAGTATAAATACCTTGGTCTGACATTAGATGAACACCTGACCTTCAAACCAGCTATAGGTATCCTATCAGACTCAGCTGGCAGAGCTTTGGGCTTGTACTGAGCAAAGTTAAGAACTGTAGAGACCTAGGCTTCAAGTCATTTACCCAACTGTACAAATCTTGTGTATGTCCTGTCTCAGATTACGCAGGTAAGGTAAGGGGTCTGGGGTTTTAATGAACAGACCAAATCTGACACAATTCAGTACAGAGCTATCTGCTCTTTCTTGAGAGTTCATAAATGTACACCAATAGCTGCCATGTGTGGAGACATGGGTTGGGAACTGTCAAATGTTAGACATAAATGTTAAATGCTTCGTCTATGGAACAGATTGGTAAATATGCCTGAGCATAGACTGACCAGAAAGATTTTCAACTGGGAAATATCAAAGGTATCTCCTTGGGCCAGCGAGGTGAAATCTTTATTTTCCACTTGTGGTCTGTCATATATATTTCACAATAGATTACGTGGCAATATTCGAGAAATTAAAAATATATTTTTCCAACAACATAAAGAAAAATGGTCTGTAGAGATATGGAATAAACCCAAGTTAAGAACTTATTGCCACATAAAAAACACATATGACGTAGAAAAATATGTTAAACAAAATACATCCAAAATCCAAAGATCCCTCTGTGCCCAGCTACGTTCCGGCACTTTACCTCTGGCCATAGAGACGGGCAGGTTTAGGGATGTACCTGAGGAACAGAGACTTTGCCTGCTCTGTGATTTAGAACAGACTGAAAATGAGATTCATTTTATGTTCCTTTGTCCTCTGTACGATGAACTTAGACATGTATTTTTTGAAAAAATGAGTTTGTTATGCAATGGTTTCTTTTATCTGGATGATTATGAAAAACTTGAATTATGTTTTAGAATAGGAGTTTTTCATACAGCTAACTTTATTTGTAAAGCGTGGGAAAGGAGAAAAAATGTGCTGTACATTTGATTTGAATTTGGTAATATATACAGTATGTAGCCCATACGTGCAGGTACAAGTGTATGTATGTTTTTCTTTATTTTTGTTTATTTGTTGTTGTTGTGTTTATCTGTTTACATACTATGCAATGTTGTTTGTCATGTTTAGTGTCTTATAAGCCCATGCAGGTTGGGCACCTTGAGTGCACGACACTTAAATAAAATATTCATTCATTCATTCATATATTACAACTGTCTATTCATATGTATATGTGTTTTTATAAGAGAGTATTTTTTAAATAAAGTTATAAAAAAGAGTCAAATATTTGCATTAATGCTTGATAAGCTAAGTTTGCATTGTTCACCCTCTTTACTTTTTTAAGGAACTTTCTCCACATTTCATTAAGTTTAGATTTTTTGTTGATTTTTGTTTCTTTAAGCTCCTGGTGGTCAATAAATGCTACCTATGGCCACATTTTTTGTTATTTTTGTCAAAAAAATTACAAACTCTAAATAAAAACCTTCTCAACCTCCATTTCATCAGAATTTAGGATATGGTCAATGTCAATTAACAAATTCAGAATTTTGATGGACAAAGACTGAAACTTCTCAAGACCTGGACTGTTTTATCAAGTGAATAGAGTTATACGCTGATACTTTATAAAGACCTAGGCCTTTAGTTTGATATCCAGCCTGAGAGGGTAAAAAGCAGATACAGAGTGCTTAAGTTAGTTTTTGCTTCATCTGTACAGGTGCGCTTCTTTGACTTGCGTCTCACCTTTCTGCTGACGGCTACGAGAGAGGACATCAGAGCACAGCTGGCTCAGGAGCTTCATGGCATCAGTCTACTTGGTAACTGATGTCCTGTGTCACCCATGTGACTACTGACAAAATCAAAAAAATCAATGTCAACTCTTTAGGTAACTAGTCTACAAGGTAACCATTTCTAAGAGGCAGTTCACCTTCCAGATCACTTATGTCTGTAACACCCAGCAGTCTAACAATGCATGATAAACAGGACAAATAAAAACTAATCAAACTTAAAGCCCCTCTGAGGAACTTAATTTTGTGTTGTAGTGGCATATGTGGACAAAAGCGATACTGTTTACTGTTGTAAAGATATTGTCATTTGCATTGAGAGTGAATCTTATTCACACAATACCAGCCTGGCCATACACTCAAAATACTGAAATCATCTAAAGAAAAATATCCAACTGCTTTCAACCATAGACAGTAAAAAAGAGAACAGTGGATTGATCATGCTTGTAAACAACAAGCTGTCCTGTAAAAGACCATTCTCCTTACTGATGGTTTTATTTGCTGATTTAGGTAACATATGAGGCATCAGTATTATATTTACACTGCTTCTAAACCAGTTAAAAGTCTTTAATTAGAAAATCATTTACAAGAAGCGGATGATTTTGTAAACAGAGGTTTGATATATAGTCAGATAAAGAGTATGAGTTGGTAAATTTCTGCCCTGTGTATGTTTTAGGCAATCAGTTGGATGCCACCCTGGGTCTGTGTTGGCCAGATACACTGGAGACAGCCAGGGCAGGATTAGAGGGCATACCACCTGAAGAACTTCCCCCACTGAGCCGGCAGCAAACAGAACTAGCCATGGAAATATTGAAAACACTCTTCAATATCACATTTGACATAACCAGGCGCAAAGTTGATGAGGTACTACAGCATAACCTAGGTAGCTAACCCTACCCTAGTTGACATTCAACAATGTAACTGTTTTACCTAACCCCAACCCTAACCGTAATTAGTTAACCATTTCATTAACACTCGCTGGGATGAAAGTGCCAAGTGCAACAGCCCCAATAATAAAATATGTGTTAAGAAAAATGCAGAGATATGAGAATCAGACCGAGGACATGTTTGCGTTTATTAATGTTACAGCTGTGGGGAAAAAGCTGTTTTTCATCCTGTTTGTGTGTGTTTTGATTGCTCTATAGCGCCTGCCTGATGGCAGGAGCTGAAACAGGTGGTGACCTGGGTGTGTACTGTGCTTTATGATGTTTCTGGCCTTTCTCATGCACTGAGTGTTGTGGAGATGTGCAAGCGACAGCAGCTTAGTGCCGACAATGTCCTGTGCCATTTTAACTACTTGGTTAAGGGCTTTTTTGTCAGCTTGGGTGCAGCTGCTGTACCCGACAGACATACAGTTTGTTAAGATGCTCTTGATGGTGGATCTGTAAAAACTGACAAGCAGCTTTTGCTGGAGGTTGGCTTTCCTTAGCTGGCACTGTTGTGTCTTACCCACCACTGCTGGGTTGTTTTCGGCTCAGGAGAGGTTCTCTGTGATCATGACTCCCAAGAACCTGATGTTGGGGACTCTCTCCACAGCGTTTGCATTTATGTGGATTGGACTGTGTGTGGTCTTCCTGGATGACCTGAAATCTACAATGATCTCTCTTATCTTTTTGGTGTTTATGACCAGGTTGTTACTGCTTCACCAAGCCATCAGGTTCTGGACCTCCTCCCTGTGTGCAGCTTCAGTGTTGTCAGATATGAGTCCGATGACAGTCGTGTCATCCGCATACTTAACCATGGCGTCAGACTTGTGGATGGGTTGGCAGTCATGAGCAAATAGTGCCTACTGAAAGGGGCCAAGCACACACCCCTGGGGGGCGCCAGTGCTCAGAGTGATGGTGGGGGATGTGTGCTTGCCCAGTCTGATGGTCTGAGGGCAGTTGGTCAGAAAATCCAGCATCCAGTTACATGTGATGGTAGTTAGTCCCAGCGTATGGAGTTTGTGGACCAATTTGTGTTGTATGATCGTATTAAATGCTGAACTGTAGTTCACCAAGAGCATCCTGACAAAGGTGCTGGGTCTGCTCAGGTGGGAGAGTGCTGTGTTTAAGGCTATGTAGATGGTGTCTTCAGCTGATCTGTTTGCCCAATAAGCAAACTTGATCTAGATCAGCTGGTATGGCGTTTTTGATGTGGGTGAGTACCAGTCACTCGAGGCATATGAAGTGTACTCCTCCAGGTATGTTCAAAACAGTCCTGGAGTTGGGAGGTGTCTCCCCCTGGCCCAAGCAACTGTTCTGCTGGTCAGTTTCGAGTTAGAAACCAACGAGAGAAGTCCTGGTCCATGGATGAATTTCTACTGAGGTCCAAAGGGTTTTCCAAATAGACAAGGCAACAGCTGCTGAAATAATTGGCGTTACCACACTGTGCACAAACATGCTGGAGACAGGTTGAACGCTGCCACAGAGTCAAAATACTGAGTTACTTTTTATCATCTGCAGAACATACTGAAGAATTGAAAGCAGTCTTTTGAGTCGATCTGCTTGTAAGGAGACATGTACCCACAAGGTGGCTGAGTTTGTGGCCTGCTGCCAAGAAGCTACAGGAGAGGTGTTCTGCTATCTAAAGAAACTTCTTGTCACCTGGGGAGGATTTGTGCCCAAAGTCACAGTGGTAGTGGTTCAAAAAAGATCAGGATGGTGATGAGTAACATCTTGAGCTACAGGTCTACCTGTCCTTCATGAACTAACTTACTGAAAATCTTCCATGATGTTGTGTTGCTGTTGGAGGGAGAGGATAGGACTATCTGTGAGCTGTATGACATTATGTGTACTCTCAAGACAAAGCTCCATCAGCAACAGATGGACTTCTTCTTTCAAACCCAGACCAGAACTATCCTTCAACAATTTCCTGACCAAAAGGCAGGAGCAATAAAAAACGATCTTTCCAGCTCCTACATGGCTGCACTCAACTACAGTACCTTGAAAATGGTTTGATTCTTCAGACAGTAACTACCAGAAGAATTTTGCAAGCTTGTCACTGAAGAGCAAGTTCACATTCTTCTATCTCTGTAGTGTGGTGGAGGTCCTCCAGATAAAGAGGAAACTGGACATGGATGAACTGTATGAAGAATACTTTGACTTTGCTACAGCAGCAGGAAACTGTGGAGAGAAGAGCCCTGGATGTGGAGAAGTGGACGACCTTGCTTCAAGGCACACAAACACCAACTATAACTGCTGTTGCATCCTCCCTTTTAAGCATTCCTATCACTAATGCTTCTTTGGAGAGTGTATTTTCCCTCATGACGGCAGCCTGGACTGACCAGTGGAACTGATACTCTGTGGAGCTGATCAAGTTAAAATATAAGTCAAGAACAGTTTTGGATACAGTTAAGGATTTCTACACTTATGCACTCGAGGAGGCCTTGTTGAAAGCTGCATGCTCAAGCAAACAGTATGAAGTCAAGAAAAACATCTGAGATAGAATAAACTTTCTTAAGGATATAGAATGGAATATTGTGTGCCTGCAGTACGGTGCTAGGTTTTAATAAGGGCTATTCGGGTGTTCTTGTGTCCGCCAGGTGTTTTAATGAAAGTGCAGCCTTTATAGGCCTACCTGAAGTTGTTGCTGTGATGGACAAAAGGACTTATTTGAATTTTAGTTTTTCTTCCCTCCTGACCAATTTTAAATTGGTATTTCTGGTTTTATTTTAGCTAATATTTTGTTTTGTGCCTAATTTTCAATGAAATACAGACAGTAGTTGGATTAGGGTTAGGAGGATAACTTGAATAATCTAAAGTGAATAATGCCTGCTGCTATGTTTAGGAAAACGATTGATCTTCTTCAGTTTATTGTGTTACATAAATAAATAAAATGTTATCTTTGTTTGTTGTCTGTCTCATGAGTTTAGCATGTCATATGTTCATATCTGTTGTTGAAAAAAATATAGACCATATACCTTTTTTAAAGCACTATACTTGAAAGAATGGAAGCTGTGACTTAAATCCCATGTCCACAGTTTAGTCAGATATGCTGAGAAGCACCATTTTTTTAACAGTTCTTGTAATAGAAGAGTGCAAGCAGACAAATAAAAAAGATCATAAGAATAGGAACTGTGAGAGTTAAACTTCCCTTTATGCTTATTGTTTTGAATTAGGGTGGGAGTTGGGGAAAATTGCATTGAAAATATATGAAATTTTTATTTGCATAGTTTATTGTGTGCTACTAAATAAACCAGAGTGCAAAGCATATAGATGTTTTGTGCTAAAGGGCAGAATAGAAATGTTTATTTTTTCAGTTGGACAAATGTAATATCAACACTGTAGACTACCTCACTGTGTTGGTTACATGTCCCACATTGTCTGACACAAATATACTCTTGGTCCCACATTTGGATAGTTGAGATCTGATCACCCTAAGTACACAAGACCTTTATTTGGTTGGTGTAACATTATATATTTTAAGGCATTCAATTATAGTGCTGAGAACTCTTTGCAGAGCATCTGAATAATATGCATGTAACATCTTTGTAAAGGAAGAGGCAGCAGAGTACAGACACTTGGGAGCAATACTGAGACACTGTCTTCTGAGCCATGCGGATGGAGAGGAGCGGACTGAGGAATTTCACAGGTAGGAAGACTCACATTCGACTGGTACATCTATTTTTCTGTTCATAGATTATTGGATTCATACAGGTAGTGCTCCTCCATGACACTCTTCCCCTAACTCTCTCACTTTCTTTTTCTATAGCCATACTATTAACTTGCTAGGTAACCTCCCTCTACCATGTTTGGATGTACTTTTGATGCCCAAGGTACAACAAGGCTCCATCGAGTACATGGGGGTTAACATGGATGCTGTCAACATGCTGCTGGAATTTCTGGACAAAAGACTTGACTCTGTAAGAAAAGTTAATGTGTTAATCAGAGGTGGAAAGTAACTAATTACATTTACTCACATTACTGTAACTGAATATTTTTTGTGTACTTGTACTTTTTTAAGTAGTTTTTAAAATCTGTGTACTTCACTACATTTCAAATCACATCTGTTACTGAGTAAAAAAAACCCAAAAAACGCTGTAACAATTAGTTCCTCCAAGTTTTCTATAAACTGGTGCTGCAACTGCGTGCCAGTAACTGTCCATCTGATTGGCTATGGCCGACTAACTGTGGTGCCAGAAGGTGAACAATCAATCGCACACACCCAGACAGCAAAGGGGCGCTTATGCGCACACATGGAGATGGAGAGATGATATTACAACCCCCTGCGACCCCCCAAAAAGTAACTAAGTAACTTTTACTCTGAGTACATTTTAAATGAGCTACTTTTTACTTGAGTAAATTTTTACACCAGTAATTTTACTTCTACTTAAGTAAAATTTTATCAAGGTAACAAGGTACTTGAGAAGATTTTTTTGTTCTCTTTCCACCCCTGGTGTTTATGTATATGTGGGTTCATTACATAATATAATACTATTTCAAAAGGCATGAATTGTAACCTGAATTACTCTTAACAATTATTTTAAAATGTGCTAATACAATATTATGGTTTAGTTTATGCATTACTTATTTTCTGGACAATAAAAAGAGAGAAAGAAACAAAAACACAGCAAGGCAAACAACTGGGCTTTCCGTTCTGAGCATAATGTTTGTTACTAGTCACTACTACAAATTTCTGGTATCGCTGTGAAAAATCCTCATGGACAGAGTTACATAGTTTAGAAACTAAAAATCAGAGTACTGGTTGAAAACCCCTGACAGACCATGTTCCTTTCTGGTTAATTGCAGTCAAACCAAAAGTTCAGCCTATAATGCTAATATTCTGCTGACATTGACATCAAACTCAAACATAAAAAAAAAAAAAAAATAGTTGGAGAACGAACAGTCAAGCTATAAACAAACCTCAATCATCACAGAATACAGACCTCCCTCTTTCAACTTTGAGAATACCATAGTTGTGTGCCCACTGTTTACATTACTGCATGTCAGTGGGTGGGACTTGGCATTTGATTAACTGTAGGTTTGCAAATTGTTAGCACTACCAAGTATTACTGTATACCACTTAAGGCAGCTCCTGCTTTATTATTTAATTCTTCAGCCATTTCATGCAGAATGGACCTCATGTTAAAACTGACATCTAAAACCTTCATTATACAATATTGTGCTCACACAGTACATTTAAGTGAAATGTGTTCAATTATATCATAAAATAACATACACTCATATGCCCCATTTACAGTCCAGTTACTTTCATGACTCTGTTCAAGTAAGGCAAAAATATGAGGTCAAACCTGCCAATCAGTATGGTTTGAAGTAGACATTAAGTACACATGTAACATTCAGCACCTTTGAATTTTACTTAATTTATGAAACTGACTTATTTGCTATATGCTTATAAAACTAAGAGTTTTAAATAACAAGCAAGAACAGGTCCTAAACACAGGACCTCAGAGCAGAAACAAGACCGGGGAACTGAAACCGACGAACTAACAATGAAGGAAGGAGGGACTTAGATACAACAGCTTAAATACATACACTCTCACATTAAGGGTAGGACAAGCAATGGCACTAGACAAAGATAAAAAGAATCTTACCAAAATAAAACTGGAAACACAGCTAAACATGAATAATATAAATAAAAAAACTTAGGGAGCTTGGTCATGAAAATTCCCGCTGATATGTCATATTTATTATGTCATTTTAAAAGTTTGGTATTCTATCTTCCAGGGACATAAGCTTAAGGAGACCCTTCTTCCATCACTGAACTTGCTGACCGAGAGTTCCCGCATCCACAGAGAGACCAGAAAGTTTCTCAGGTCAAAGGTCAGTAGTAGTCTGAAACAAAGAGAGTCCATTTTGAGGAGATGCATTATTAATACTGTGTTGTTGTTTTTATGGCTCAGGTGTGTGCCTGTGTGTTTTTTAGGTGCTGCCCCCACTGCGTGATGTGAAGAACAGGCCAGAGGTGGGCAGTTCCCTGAGGAACAAATTAGTCCGTCTTATGACACACATTGACACTACAGTCAAGGACTGTGCTGCTGAATTCCTTTTTGTTCTCTGCAAAGAAAGTGGTGAGGGAAATATCTGTTGTATAATTTTATTTCATTAGTTCATGTGGATATTTTGTTCCTGTGACTTCAAACCCCTGGCTTAGTTTAACACTGGCCATCTCAATTGAACAATTAGGTTCATAACATAACATCTTCAAAATTATCAATTGTTGAACTGTTTTGTAATAAAGCTAAGTACTAACAAATTTAAAATCACTGACCAGTGCAGGTAATGTTAAAATTCCCTAACCTCTTCATGAGAAATGAATCCAATTCAAATGGGCCTTTAATGATTTCAAAAAGGTTACAACTTAAGAGGCTCTACATAACAAACAGTTAATAAGATTTGATTTTTGTATGGACATATAATTATTATAAATCTTGGCTTGTACAACTTGAACTATAAGCTAATGTCAGCCATAAAAAAGTGCTTAATGGCTGATAGAAAGAACTGTATTGTAAAAAGTTACAACTCAAAGAGAGGACCTGTCAGATTGGTTTTATTGTATTGACATTGTTTAACAATACTGCCAAGTTAACAATAATATGTTCTTTATTCAGTTTCGAGGTTCATTAAATACACTGGATACGGCAATGCAGCAGGTTTGCTGGCTGCCAGAGGACTACTTAGAGGGGGTAGAGACTCTGGAATCTATTCTGAAGATGAAGACTCTGAGACGGAGGAGTACAGAGAGGCGAAAGCTCAGTCAGTGCCATCCCAACCCTTTGTCATCTTTACTCAATCCTTGATGTAGTGTTTGTCATTGCAACCTTTTTAAAAATGAAATTGTGTAGATTTGTAGCTTTGTTTCACGGTGGTAGCGAGCCAAATAAGGTAGCTTAGATGTTCTGGGTCTGCTTTAAGGGCTTACTCATTTTAACATGAATAAGCAACAGTTCTACTCTAATTCCCCCACTTATCTCTAGTGGTGTGTTCACACGGAAAGTGAAGCAAATTTGGTCTGAGTGATTTTTATTTTAGTTTTCTTGCTCTTCACTCTCCTGCTCTTCCCATTGTGGGGAGTTTATGGTGCATATTATCTTATCTTAATTATCCCCACTTTCACAGCAGCAGGTGTACATGTATGACAAATATGCTTATGTTTTTTTTCTGATAATTCAGTAAGGTGGAGAGCCTATTTCAGCTGATTACCTTGTCATGCACTCTGTTATGTTGCTTGTGAACTGGTATGTGTTAATGCTTATGGACTCTGGTGGTCCAGTGGGGCATTGATTACATCAGCTTTGACCTTATCCCAATGGCCAAACCCTATACGAAATAGAACGCTGGTCACTCCAGATTCTCTAACTATAGGCAAAGCCCCCTGAGCTGTGGTCTCCACTGGTTCACCTTTGTTAGCTGAAGAAAAAGCTGCTTTGACTGGGAGCAGAACTCAGGTCCTGGCGATCTTTTCTACTGCTCAGGCAGACCTGACATGGGTCCACATGTCTGCTCTTCTCTTTCTTCCTAGCAGCGCTAATATTTTTATGTAGACATAATGCAATCTAAGTAAGCATGTTGTTAATGCTAACAAGTGTAGCTAGTTGCCACACAGTAGTTGTGTCCCAATTCAGGGTCTGCATCCTTTGATGGATGCATTTGAAGGCCCATTATGTGACAGTGCCGCGACAAGGTCTGTCCCAACTGAAGGCTCCTTCAAATGCGGCCCACAAATCTGGCCTTCTTTTGCCTGTTTTTGGAGGACGCACCGCACCTATCCTTTGTGGCCTCCCATATTCCAAGATTCTTTGTGAGCCGCTGCTCCCACCGCGATGAACACTTACCAAGCAGACTGAAGCTGATAAACATTTAGCTGTAGATCTGTTGGCACATCACTTTATTAGCTTTTGAAAATATTTTATGCGAGAAATTAACCATGTAGATTATCAAGAGAAGCCATGCCAATGGTGCTGGCAAGTTCTTCTGACTTCTCATAAATTTCTCTGAAGCTCTCCTCATTCCTCAGTGAAGAAATGACCTGAGCCACCTCTCTGGCCTCTTTGCACACAGTCATTATGTCGATATTTGTTGACTATAACTGGTTGGTCAATGGTTGGATATAGCCAAGGATTTTGTTTGTGCTCACAGCAGACATAATTGTATCAAATGACTCAATACTGTGTTTTAAGTTGCTGGCCTTGCTTGCATTAGAGGATGTCCCAGATTCTATGTTAGCGAGTGCAGAGTGGGCTGCTTTGGAGTGGTCTATAAAAGCACCCACTGTCTTTCCTCCGGGGCCCCATCGTGTGTCTAACATGAGTGGGATACCACCTGTTTTTCTTTTCTTTTCTTGCTTTCTTGTGGATCTTCTTGTAACATGTCCTTCCTAACAGCAGATGCAGAAAAAAACACTGCTACTTTCTCTATAGTAGCCATGGTGTTCCTGATAAGGTGGATGTCAGAACATCCACAGACAACCACAAGGTTTAGTGCGTGGCTTCGGCAATGTGTGAATAGTGCCCTTGGTTGAAGCTCTCTAATACGATGTTGAACTCCTCTCATATGGCCACGCATTGTGCTGGCTCCATTGTAGCCCTGCCCTCTGAGATATTCAATCTCCAGACCCCACCTCTTCAGCTGAGACAGGATGGCTTCTGCAATTGATGGAGCATCTTGTTTGTCAAGAAGACAGAAACCCAAGAACTGCATATTTCAGTCTTATTGTCATGGTTTATGTAGCGAATGCAGATGGACAGTTCTATGCTGCTCACATCCATGGTCTCATCTTCAAGGACAGAGAAATACTTGGCTTTTTAAAATTTCTGTCACTATTTCCTCCTCAATCTTTGCCCCACAGGATGCTATCAGCTCATTTTGGATTTTCGGTGTGATGTATTTTGCATTTTTTGGTGCTGTTTCAAGATGGTTTTGAAGGGTGGCGTCGAATGAGGATTTCCAAATAATAAAATTACATAAGTTGCCATCTTCGCTCTTGCCAGTCCAGCTCCCACACAGTGCTATGTTCCTCTTAGAAAGATTAATAATGATGACTGAGATGGAAAGGAGAGTTTTTCGATTCTTATTGACCTTCTCTTCATAATTTTTGTTCACCACAGATTTAATACTTTCCTTTTTGCTTTTTGCAACATCCAGAAAATTTTCAGCGAGCTTGGTGGCCTCTGTGTGGCCAGGGCTACAACCATGGTTGGTAATAGTTCCTCACTTCTTCCCAAGAGCATTTTTGTTTGAGCATGTTGCACCCGGTTTTCTCTGGGTGCAACATGTACATCTCCAGTTAGTACCTTTGACCAAAGTACTGGCTTAGAATGGAGTTGGTCCCCGGCACTGCGCTGTGGCTGCCCACTGCTCCTCAGGGATGGGTTAAATGCATATGTTGGGAATACGCTGCCTCTCGGGGGTGTCATTAATGTTTACATTACACTGCCTCGCGGGGGGCACCATTAATGTA
>JAPQLA010000022.1:7091007-7115159 GCA_029822935.1 Naso vlamingii
TTTGTTTCCTTTACTCAATAAATGCTATATCACAATAAAAAACAGTTTATCTTTGAGCTAGTGCTGAGAAATCTGCTTATTTTGGCTTTTGAGGCGGTCATCTTGGATTTTACACTATACTGAGTTTCCTGTAAGAGATACAGCTTGACAAACAGCAAAAATTGATTCAGCACAAAAAATACCCTTAGAAAAGTCTGTTTGTCAACTTTTACTCAAAAATGCCTGAGGATTTTTATTTAGGCACATTTTTGTGATTTCAACCTGGACTATTATACTTATTATTCTTCCGTACGTTTTTTGGCCTCTAACTACTTCTGCATACTTTGTGCTATTAAAACCATTCGAATATCAAAATGTTCAGCTCATTAAGGACATTCTGGCTATGACCTTTAGCTTTTTTTTTTAGCTTTTATACTTTTTAAAATATTTAGCTTTTTCCACAAAATGTTGCCCCATTTAAATACATTCAAAAATCTTGAAACCTTCTGCCAACCCACCCTACTTTGAACTTGTGCTACTTCCACATAGTTTTAGCTACAGACTTCATTCAAACTTTAAACAAGACAGAACACTTTGAACTATTTTTCTTGTATTCACATGTTTTTGTTATCTCCTAGCGTTTTTGAGATATGGAAGTTTTAGTTTGATGCTTTTTTTGCCCCTCTTCAGATTTTATAATTGGTGTGTATTGCGGAATCCTCTGCAGGCTAGAATGCTTGATGTCATCGGTACAGTGGAGATGCAGTGAAACATAAATGAAAAATCTCAGGAACAACTCCCAATGGTTCCCACAACTTTGGCTAAATCACACATAAAAACATCAGAAAACAGTAGGAAATTTTGTGACGGTTCTTGTGATATAAGTTTGGAAGCAGTCAGACTTATACTTTAGGATCTAGGAGCCTCTGTTTGAGGCATAGCCCAGCCAAAGCCTCATTAACTGTCGTGTTATCTTTGGTCTGACACTCTTAACCAAGACTGAGTGATGTACTTTTTTAAAAACTGCCATATCTTAGTGATTTTAATGTGTATCCACACAACAGCATATGTATTTCTTCAGTACAACCTTGTGGTGCTCAAAATCACTTCATTTCACAGAAACAAGACACGGTTTTCACAGGAGACTGCTTTGTTTGAGGGTGCATTTTCAGGGCTTTCACTGTGTTTTTTCCATTGTTTCTGCTGTGTAAGATAGATCCAATGTTAAGGTGTCAAGTTACAGTTAAACACAGCTGATTTAATTGGCTAATCAAACACAGACACACAAGCAATCTGGCTTTTATATTGCTGTGAGGACATTTCAGACTAATGCAAACAAAATAACACATACAAACTGGCTTTGACACCTTTGTCTCTCAGTCAGTTGTAATATTAAAGTGTCAGTGAAACACAGCTGATTTTTATTAGCTAATTAAAGCTCTCTTTTGATCTTTGGCTGTTGCTGGGGTATTTTGAGTAGTTTAGACCTGTCCACTCTGTACTGACTGACAATACATTCAGGCCTTGCACTGTTGAAAGACATTATCCGATATTCACACACACACACACACACACACACACACGAACAGACACACACCTTTGCTTATATATCTTTATGGAGAATCTGATCTGAATTAAAACAGATTCTTCAGGCTCTATGAAGACTGAGGGACACAATGATGTCTCACTGATAAACTCAACTACTATTACGTGACGTACTATTAGTAATATTTCTGTTAACTATTTTATTTGCTACTCTCTTCTTCCTCATTCTTCATCCTCATCTCTTTTTCATCAGATTTAGCTGTTTACCAGTTTGACCTCTGTGGAACTTTGACTCTCTCTGTCTCTCTCTGGCTGCATTCCTATCAGTGCACTGTGATTTAATGATATTTACTGACCTGTGGCATCATTAGTTTGGCATTCTTAGACCTGTCCTTCTCTCTCTCTCTCTCTCTCTCTCTCTCACACACACACACACACACACACACACACACACACATGTTCTGCTGACTGCAGACTTCTAGGCAATTTCTTGGACATCAGACTATAGGAAGAGTTGTTTTCCTTCAAGAAATCACACTCTTGTTCATGTTCATGCTGAATTGTGAGGAGCTCTTCTCTTATATATACTCTTATATTTGTCTCTTTGTCAGTTCTAATATTAAAGTGTCAGTGAAACACAACTGATGTTGATTGGCTAATTAAAGCTCTCTTCTGATCATTGGCTGTTGCTGGGGTATTTTGAGTAATTTAGACCTGTCCACTCTATTCTATTCTTCAGTCTCTGTGGGGACTGAAGAACACAGTCACACTGATAAACTCAGATGGACTACTAGTAATACTTCAAATGTCTTCTACATTACTGCTACTTCTACTACAACTTTAAAACTGCCGTATCTTAATTATTTCAATGTTTATCCACACAAACCACATATGTATTTCTTCAGTACAACCTTGTGGTGCTCAAAATCTCCTCATTTTACCAAAATAAGACACAGTCTTGGCAGAAGACTGCTTTGTTTGAAGGGAACTTTTCATTGTCTTCGGCCCTAGACACAGTGCACTCAGTGCTAATGCAGTGACTGTTAAACACATATAGCCCATTTCTCCCTATGCAATCCAATGATGCGGAAGTGTAGTGGTTAATGCATTAGACTCCCATCCCAAAGGTTGAGGGTTCAAATCTCACAACTACACACTTTTCAAAGTCATCAATACAAATACATGTTTTACTTACTCAGCAGATTTTTTAACATTATTTGCTGATTCAGACTTTCTTCTATTAATACACATAGCAACAAGTGACAAGTTTTTACATTGTGTCTCCACTGTGCACACACATCTCATGCTTATCTGTCTGTCTGTATGTCTCTTTCTGTATTTCTGTCTGTCTCTGTCTCCTCCTCCTCTCTCCTCTTTTCCTTCTCTCCCTCCTCTCTCCTCCTGTCTTCTCGCTCCCTTTTTTCTCCTCCTACTTTGAATGAAAGGAAACATTTAAATCTGACAGTGTTCAGCAATTGATGCTTTTTTCTACTTTTAAACTTATTTGAACTACTTCCAAATTTTAACATTATTCATCCACATGATACTTTTTTAATTCCTTGCATTCAATACTTTTAAAGGTTCATGGTATATTTCAGCCAAATATAACTGTTCCTTTTAACTTCATACGACCTTTAATCAACACATCTATTTCAACTTCTAGCTTTTCTATCATATCCTACCTTTTCTCAGTAAAATGAAGGTTCTGACACCACTTCTGCCTGTTTTGCATTGAAGCTTCAAGGTTCATCGGCAGTGCAGTTTTCAGCATTAGCATCAACATTAACATTCTTCCACCAGATTTCAGCGCATAACTTGTGCCGCAGCTTTGAACGCACATACAAAAAAATATACCAAAATGTGCAGAATTATCAGGAATGGTGTGGTATGACTTTTGGTAAAGATTCATAAAGTGGTGTTCGCAAAAATATGCAAAAAAGGTTTTTAAAAATTCCCGTAAGAATGAATGGGAAATTGTAGAAAAACTTTGCAAAAAATGATCAAACCCACTCCTCTTTGAACTTGTACTGCTTCCACATAGTTTCAGCTACGGACTTCATTCAAACTTTAAACAAGACAGAAGACTTTACTATTTATCTTGAATTCACATGGTTTTGCTGTCTTTTACCGTTTTCAAGATATTACAGTTTTAGTTTTAAGCCATTTTTGTTCCTCTTCAGATTTTGTAATGGGTTTGTATTGCGAAATATTCAACAGGCTAGAGTGGGTGATGTCATCGCTAGGGTGGAGAAGCAGCCATTATAACTGATGCTGAAATTTCTGGAAAGAGGCAGGTGGGACTACTTTGTTTCTCTTGCTCAGGCTGCCAGATTTGTAAAGTTATCCAAACAAAAGTTATATAACTTTGTTCAGCAAGTCCTTGTGGCACTATACATATGCTTGTTTCATCAATGTGCCTTACAGTTTTGCCGAAATACCCAATTGTTCAAGGTTTGCAATCAGGACCATTTCTCTGTGAGTCAGATCCAATATTAAGGTGTCGAGTTACAGTTGAACACTGCTGATGTTGATTGGCTAATTAAACACACACACACACACACACACACACACACGCTTAAATATCTCTGTGAGGACATTTCAAACAAAAGCACACATTCTCTGGCTGTGATAATTTTATAGGAACAGTGATTAATAACTGATGGTCTCTGTAGGGACTGGGAAATAACATTTACTGAGCAATGGCACTACTGGCTTGGTGATCCAGCACAAAGTGATCCAGCACAAAGCATCAGGCATACACAAAATTTCTAAGAGGAATTTTATTATTATTATTATTATTATTATTATTATTATTATTATTATTATTAATTTTGGTTGTTTTACTGTTGATTTGCATCCCAGTCTCTCTCTCTCCCCTTTCCCCTCTTCCGGCTCCTCTTCTCTGTCTTACCCCCCCCAACCAGTCCTGTCAGATAGCCAACCGCCTCTGAGTCTGGATCTGCTTTAAGATATCTAAATGTTAAAATTAGGTTTTTCCTCACCACTGTTGCCAAGTGCTTACGCTGTGGGAACTGCTTTTATTTGTTGGGTTCTAATAAGTTTAATTATAGAGTGTGACCTATTGTATTTATGTTAAGCGTCTGAGACAATTCTGTCTGACTTGACAGGTTAAATGTGAAAACCTGACATCATCTGAGGGTATTTTATTGTGTTTTACTGCTGTACATAAGACTAAAGTACAACAGTTTAGACACACATCAATGAACCTCCATAAACTTTAAGATTAATAATAAAAATATAACAAGGCAACATTTTCATATCCAGCCCCACACCTATCCTACCTGACTCGTCGTGGTGTCGGCAGGTAGAGTTTTGGTGACACCCATTCTGTGTAGCATCACCTGAAGCCTCTGTTCAACGGTAGATGTGTTCTCAGATGCATGTTTCTAGAATATTTAACAAGAACATTTAGAACAGTGATTATGAATGTTTTCACTCTCTCTGTCTCTCTCTCTCTCTCTCCCACACACACACACACACACACACACACACACACACACACACACACACACACACACAATTTCCTGATAACTGGCATTAAAACATAGTAGCAGGAACTGGCTCTACTTTTTGCATAGGGGTAGAGGCTTCATTGCCTGCAACAAAATGCTGCAGATGTCATATCAGCTTGTTATGGCCAGTGTCATCTTTTAGACTTCTGTGTGCAAAGAGATGCCAACAGACTCAAGAAACTTATTAGAAAGACTTGCTCAGTGATTGAAGGAGGGGTTGTGCTGGACACTCTGGAGGCAAAGACAGAGAAGAGGATGATGTCTAATTTGGTTAGTATCCTAAACATGTCTCCCTATTTCTCCATGACATGCTGACTTGTACCCCCAAGGTGTTTCATTGAGCAGCACAGGAATCATTCCTGCTTGTGGCCAGACAGATTGTCAGATATTTGTGTCATCAATTATTTCTCAATACTAGTTGACGTGTTGATTTGCTAACTGTGGTAGATATATCTAGTGAAGGGTTAACTAATATAGGCTGGACCCACTTAGAGGTAGGTGGAAAAGCACAGCCCTTTGATTGGCTCTGAGAAGCTGTAAAAATGAGACAGGATCTGATTGGTCAAAAGTTGTCTGAGCTGGAGTACCTGTTCAGCTCCTGTATTTGCAGGGTCAACAGGAGCCCCTCCTTTTCTAAATTCTGTCAATTCTGTTTCTCTAACATGGCATAACATAGAAACTGACTTTTCAAACAAAACTATGTCTGCTCTGGTAAGATATTTTATGACTTATTACTCAACTGCTCTCAATTCCTGTGCACATAAAAAGTCACGTAAACATAATGATTTCCACGAGTGAGTATGAGAAAAAGCAATTTTGTCCAGCTGCACAGATGTGGTCCTGACAGCATGAGGCTGTGACAAACACAAGCAATTCCTCTGTTTTGTAAGGTAAAATGAGGGAGTCTGATTGGAGATGGAAGTATAGATGGATACAACAGCTAAACGGCTGTCTGACAGAAGCTAGCTTGGTTATCATGCTAACAACAGCAGCATAAAGTTGATAATTATACAGCAGCAACAACTCTTCTCTGCTTCTCTGTTGATTCAACATGTAGTTACAAAACAAGAATACAAAACATTGTTTCCATTATGAGACCTCAGTCTCATTTTAAAAAGTAGGTGCACATTGAAAAGTCTTGCAGTTTTGTGAGTCAAATTTTAATCAGGTAGAACTCTTTGCAAGCAAAAGAGGAAGGGTTTGTTCACATCTGGAACTGATATGTCTTTCCCTGCTGCACATACAAATGAAGGAGGGGCCCAGAAGAAGAACATTAATCAGGCAAAATAAGTAAAATCACATATTTGGGTGCACCACAGGTATGAAGGGATTTTAAAAAGTGAGTACAAGAGTATGACATCAAAGTTGTTCTGCTGGTAATATCACTGAACTGCAAAAATCGTTATTATATTGACGTTATCATAACTTACCATTAATTTACCATTAACAACAATAAAGACATAGCAGATCAGAAATCAAGCACACGTCTTACTTAAATACAGTAAAATATCCCTACAAAACAGGGACCATTACAAATAAAGGCCTGTCTCAAATGAAAGTACTGGTTCTCAGCAGTATTTAAGTTTAGCTGTTTGTTGGGTATTTCATTTTCATCAAGAGCCTTCTCTTCTCCCATTAGATGGTCTAATTGTGTGTGTTCAGTGTCTTGTCAGACTAACCTTACTGTGTGTCTCATCTTTTTCCTCAGGCTCTAAACCCGTCAGCAGAATGAGACTTTGACTTTTGCCCTCCCTCAGTGACCTCTTGGTCACCTTCAGTCTCCTCTCTCCAAATGGAGTCCCTCCTAAATTTATATCCTTCACCAGTACACCGCTTCTCTCCTGGTCAGTTAGGAAGTGGGAGGTGGCCACAGGACTTGGGGTGCGAACTGGCAAGAAAGGAACTGCCACTTCTTCCAGGTTGGAAAGCATAGTATTGGTGAAGTCAGGGTTTGTGGTGATGACGGGGAAAGAGGAAGTGGTCTCACTGGGAGGATTCATCGTGGTTACTGTCTTGGCAGAAGCCATTGGTGCCCTCACATCGTCTGCAAGACGGTGGCTGGAAGATACAGTTCCTTCTGTGGTGGCATCATTGCAAACGTTAGCATCCTCCACTGACCTTGCCCCTTTCCCCTTTTCTTTCTCCTTGTCCCTCTCTCTCTCCCTTTCTTTACCCTCACGGAGGGGTCGAATGAGGTCTGCAATGGAGGTCCTTTTGACCTTCACCCCTTCTCCTCCTCCCTCTACCCCTCCTGCCTTGATGCCTCGGCTGGCTCGAGCCCTCTTGAAGGCGAAGAAGTCGCCAAACTTTTTCTTGATGTTTTTGGTAGGAAGTGTGGTAGTGGTGGTGGTGACAGAAGGGGGGGCAGGGGAGGTGGAGGGTGTAGAGAGGGGTGGTACATAGATGCAAGTGAAGGATGTGTCAGTAGATGGGACAGAGGGAGAGGTGATAGTGGTGCTGGTAGAGAAGGTGATATTGTCAGACGAAGAGGAAAAGGGAGTTGAGGCTGAGGGGGTAGACCTTGACTCTGAGAGAGTGGCTTGGGCAGGGTTTGACTCCTCCCACTGGCCTTTTCTGCAGCAGGGAGACAGCAGAAAGAGCAACAGACAAGAAGAGACATTCAGTACTACAACTACTGCTACAGGACTCAAGACACATGCTCAGTTCAGGTACACAGCAAGAAAGGTCATGCAAACAGCACACAGAGAAAAATGTCCCTTGGGGATTGTTTCTTTTCACTTCACTAAAAAGGAAGGTCTGGTATAGTGATGCTGGTCAGTGGTCAGTCTGCTCAACACTTTATATAACACTCAACACTTAATTTGTCTTTACTAATTTATCCATGCAGTGGACAGCAGTTGTTGATGTTGCGCTACTTGTGCTCTGGTTTTTGGTAGGTAACCAATCTCGACACAAGGTGAAAATGAAAATATGACATTGATATCAAGAGCAGGGCAATGAGCGGACATGGTTCGGTTAATTCTACATTCCAGCTACATAGACATGAAAAGTATGCATTGAGTTTTTAAGTTGCATACTATAGTATTAGAATATATTCTCCATGTAACTCAGTCAGGGACCAGATGAGATCAGCTTGCTTTGATGACAAGAGATAGTTGCTCTTTCACAAGACATACAACCACCTGTTATGGCGGGATTGCAATAACACTTGTTATGGGTTATGTATGAATGCTTGCGCTATTAACAATTACTGGTGAAGACCATGAGATACATTTAGATGACCTAAAAGAAGCTAGCAGGGGACCTTTTGAATTGAGATTGTTTTGTCACACATGAAGCTAACTGTTCCTAGCTGCATAGCTTTTGTGTTGACTGAAATTGACACCACTGATTCACACACACACACACACACACAATGAATGAATGACCTGTGTGTGTGGAAAACCGAGTAAAGACGGGTATGGACGAGTGGAGTTGATGTTTGACCGGCGCGGAGAGAGCAGGAGAAGCACGCTCCCTGTGTGACCAGCCAAGCGCCTGCGAGGGCGCGCGCAGTGCTCACGCCCCGCTTCTGCGGGCAGTGCGTCCGGGCTGTAAAATATACAATACTGGATAGCTAAAAACTGCGTACAACTTAATGGTAGTAAGACTGAGGTGGTCTTATCTGCAAGCAGTCTTGCTGTAAGGCTACAACAAGATGAACAGCAAAGCAGGCACTGAAAACCGAGGATAAGCTTTCATCGCCTCCATTGACTAATTCAAGTTTTCCATGCCTCCTTTACCATTCATTCTGTGGGAAATATTGTCTGTATGTATCAGCTTTTTCTCCCTTTTCTCACGTGTGAGTTGACAGTGCACAAACGCAGAATAAAAAGTGTTGTTTCACTGGCTGTGTTCCCCTTGCGAGGTTCTCCAATAGCTGTTTTTTTGCTTGACCATTATGCACAGCCTTTATACTGTTCATTTAATTAATTCATCACATGAACCTGTAAACCATTGTCAGTGATATCTCAGAAATGTAGCCTGATCGTTCATGAGTTTATGGCCCATATCTAAACCAAATTTACAAAGATTGCAAATCAATGCAATGTTGATTCTGATTTAATGTGAGTAAAAAATTTTTTAATTAAATTAATCACAAAAGTAATTAATCAATTTTACCATAATAAACTTAATCGCACTTTAATCGCACAGGGACTGCACCATACCCTATCCAAAGTGCAATTATGCAGGCTTATCCAAAATGGATACAACATGGATACATTCTGTATGTTAGGAGTCTAAATTGTTAAATTCTTGTTATTTGGATTCTAAAAAACGAGGAAACACAAACTCCCTCTATAGCTGCTATAAAGCCAACTGACTGATCAGCTGTATGTTTTGATTCTCATGTGGATCTGGAGTAAATGAAAAAACTTATGAGTGAAAGGGGCAAATGGAAGGTGTTTTGTGATTGTGGAGACATCTGTTTGTGCATCTTGCACTTTAAAAATAACTGTGGCTAAATTTGTTTGAATACCTCTGGCTATTTTTTTTTTAACTTCAAAAGCAGTGTTTTTTTTTTTAAAAAAATCTCATACGTACAAGCAGATATATCTTGTACACGGGTTCATACCTCATGTATCAGGGATAGTATCTCGTATGTACGGGATGGTGTTGCATATGTACATGATATTTTTTTTCTTGCCCCTCAGGGCTTCCATAGAAATGGGATGGGGTAAATGGGGAAAGATGAAATTGTGAAAAGATATAAGTAAAAGCAGACCTGAAATATTTAACGTTGATAAAATTAGCCATGTGCTATGTAATTCGAGAACTATCTTGCTTGTTCTGCAGGCATTTGTTTTGCAAAGTAATGTTAGGTATACTGTCCTTGTGTTCCAGATTGTTAAACGTGAGTTTTCATAGTACTGTATTCATAATTATTACTGCATCCAAACCTGTAATTGCGATGAGAAAAGCAGATCATGACAGGATGTGAAAAAAGCAAGTGCACAAGCTGCATATACAACATTACCTGGAAAGTTACCAGGAAGTGTGCATGCAGACATGCATGCATACTTTTTTTGTTATTTTCAGTGAATTATATTATGTCAAATGTCCTTTTGTGAGGGACATAACATGCCTATTGTGGTCTCTCTGTTATTTATGATGTCAGATGGCTATGTCCAAATATTGTCAAAGTTCCAAAACTTGAGATGAATGCATCAAATGCTCCAGGTGTTCAGCTTCTTGAACTGGTGTTGTTCACACATGCCCAGAAACAGCTGCCTATCCCTGAACATAAATATATCTTCATTAACGGACTTTTTCTTGAGAATATATGGCTGTGTTGCTTTCTTTGTAGTCAATATATACATTGAATAACTTAACATGTGGTATGGTGGTACAGTTTTTGGTGGTTAGTTAGGAAATGACTGTGTGTTAAGTGAAGTGGTGCAACCGCATGTGAACGAAGTAGTAGTAGTGTATATTTTGGTATTCAATATATTTTACAAAGGCTGGCAGGTCTGTAATACCTGAACACCAGGATGGGCATCACAGATACTATATTAGTACTTCTCAACAACAAGAACTCATTATAATATGGAGTAACCTAAATTTATGTATGTTATATGCAACCAGATTGTAGACAGGTTTTGTGATGTATGATAGTTGTTCATAACTAAGTGTATCCCCAAAAATCATCATGGTTTTCTGCACCTGACCTGTCCAGTTTTTGGTGGTAATGCATCTGCAAGCTGGTGTTAGGATAGAAAATAATCGGGGACTTTCGGTGAGCACAAACGATGTAGGACGTAGGTTGCGGAAGCTTCTTAGGAATGTGCTAATATAGGTTAATGCTTCATATTTGTCCACCACTCATTACGTGTAATTCTCAGGACTTCCTTTTGTTATATTAGACTCTTTTGACTGGATAAATGGCAAGTTCATAGTCAAAAAAAGTCAAAAATCTGCCGAGCCTGTGTCCGGATGCTGCCTTTTCCCCTCTATCTCTCCTTGCTTTACCCCATGTTTCCCCCCTCCCCTGTGTTCCTGGTTTGTGTGTGGGTGTGGCGACCTACTTCTAGCAGATCACCTGTCCAGCTGCCTTCATTCACCTGCACAGCTGACTCCCATCCAATATTCACCACCAGCAGTACATCTACCCATGCTCTTCTTTCCACTCACTGCCAGATCATCATTTTCTTTGCTTGGTAACAGTACTAGTCCTTGTCTCTGTTGAGTATTTTTCATAATTTCTTAGATTATTCTGATTCTTTGTCTGCCTCTGCTCAGGTTAGCTCTCTAGTTCACTCACCTGCCTCACCCAGTTCTCAGTTTGCTTGGATCAAGACTTCCTGTACACCCTGCCTGCCTACTCCACCACCATCCTCCAGTGCTGGATTCAAGTGAAGTTTACAATAAATGTCTTTAATATGCTTAAACATCTCTGGTCTTTGTTTTGCACTTTTGGATCAATTTACCAAAACCTTAACAGCCTGGCCCCGATAGGCTGCACTAGTCCCCGAGCCTGATTCACTGGTGAAGCCAGATGCTAATGAATATATGCTATGCTCTGTTAAGGCCATGGTGAATGATTTACGGCCCAAAATTATAACCAAGTTGGAGTCAATTGTTCAGAAGCTGTAAAAAAAGAAATTACAATTGCCCATTCAAACAATGTTCGAATAGTGGGTCTGCCTAAGGGGGAAAAATGGCCCAGACCTACAGAATTTATGGCCCGACTTTTGCAGTATATATATATATATATATATATATATATATATATATATACACATTCACCGGCCTCTTTATTAGAGACACCTTGCTAGTACCCAGTTGACCCCCTTTTGCCTTCAGAACTGCCTTAATTCTTCATGGCATAGATTTAACACTCAGAGATTCTGGTCCATATTGACATGGTAGCATAACACAGTTGCTGCAGATTTGTCAGCTGCACATCCATGATGCGAATCTCCCGTTCCACTACATCTCAGAGGTGCTCTCTTGGATCGAGATGTGGTGACTGTGGAGGCCACTGGAGTACCGTGAACTCAGAGAACTCAGAGAACACTGAGATTATTTGAGCTTTCTGACATTGCACATTATCCTGCTGAAAGTAGCCATAAGAAGATGAGAACACTGCGTCATAAAGGGATGGACATGGTCAGCAACAATACTCCGGTAGGCTGTGGCATTTAAACGATGCTCAGTTGGTACTAAGGGGCCCAAAGTGTGCCTAGAAAATATACCCCACACCATTACACCACCACCACCAGCCTGAATCGTTAATACAAGGCAGGATAGATCCATGCTTTCATCTTGTTTACGCCAATTTCTTACGCTATCATCTGAACGACCAGGCAACGTTTTTCCAATCTTCTATTGTCCAAATTTGGTGAGCCCGTGCAAATTGTTGCCTCAGTTTCCTGTTCTTAGCTGACAGCAGTGGCACCCGGTGTGGTCTTCTGCCGCTGTAGCCCATCTGCTTCAAGGTTGGACGTGTTGTGCATTCAGAAATGGTCTTCTGCATACCTTGATTGTAAAAAGTGGTTATTTGAGTTACTGTTGCCTTTCTATCATCTCGAACCAGCCTGGCCTTTCTCCTCTGACCTCTGGCATCGACAAGGCATTTTCACCCAGACAGCTGCCGCTCACTGGATATTTTCTCTTCTGCGGACCATTCTCTGTAAAGCCTAGAGATAGTTGCGCGTGAAAATCCCAGTAGATCGGCAGTTTCTGAAATACTCAGACCAGCCCGTCTGGCACCAACAATCATGCCACGTTCAAAGTCACTTAAATCACCTTTCTTCCTTTCGTCATCTTGACCATGTCTACATGCCTAAATGCACTGAGTTGCTGCCATCTAATTGGCTGATTAGATATTTGTATTAACAAGCAGCTGAACAGATGTCTCTAATAAATTGGCCAGTCAGTGTGTGTGTGTGTGTGTGTGTGTGTGTGTATATATATATATATATATATATATGGAAAGAGAGAGAGTCAGTCAATTAATTTCAAGTCGATAGGTAGCAATAGCTAGATAAGTAATGATTTTATATTTAGTATACTGCTGCCTTAAGTGGATATTTAGCAAAGACAAAAACTGTGTGTGCATGTTTTTATGTGTATGTATGTGTTTGTGGGTGTAGGTGTGTGCACGTGCATGCACGTGTTAGTTAAACTCACTGTGCATTGTCAGGGATGATTTTCTTTGTGAAGAACTCCTCTACTCCTTCATCCACTCTGCCCATCCCATCATTGCCCTCATTTTCTACCTTCGTAACTGGCTCCTGTAACAAAATAAAATGAAAAAATAAGGCAATATCACACGTACTTCCCATTATTTGTGTGGGTGTGTATATTTTGCATTAGTATGAAACTTGTAAATGTACTGCATTTATATTGCAATTTTCTAATCTTTCCACTACCCAAAACGCTCTACAACACAGGTCAGCATTCACTCATTCACACACACACAGCAACACACCAACAGCAGGTGGCTTTTTTACACAATTAACAATCTGCATATCAGGAACTCATACGCACACGTTCTCACATCAGTGGACCCATGAATTGACCAAGAGGAGCAACTTGTTGGCTTGCCCAGGGGCACTTCAACATGACAACAGAAGGAGTACAAGACTTAACCATCAACCCTCTGATAAATAGACAACCAGCTCTACCTCTTTGGGCTACAGCCAACCCTGGTCAAGTCATGTTTGTTTCAGCTGCAAGATTTCCAACTAATATTTCCTTGGTTCATCATACAGCAACCTAAAAAAAAGATCATCTGTGCTTTAAACACCCCACAACTTGAACTGTCTCTGCTTTTATGCTTGGAGCAGTCCTGTATCCTACAAAGATTAGAAACACCTCACATTGCGGTTGTTAAATATTTCTTTTCTCTTTTTTTCTGATACATCTGATATATTTCTGAATATAAGTTTCCATTAGTAGCTTTATAGGCTTCCAAGAAAGCAATTTAATCAATTCGATCTGGGTTTAGTAGTAGTTTTCATCTGTAATATGGTCATGGACCCAAAAACTTTGGTCAAAAGTGTCAGAATTTAAAAATTTTAAGGAAATAAAAAATGTAATACACTGTATATTTTTCTGCATTCTAACATAACTCATATCCTCCCATACATTTCATATCATTGGCATTTTTCATTATTGGTACCACTTTAAATTAAACACATTCTGTTGCATTTTGAAGTGGACCTGCTAGTCAAGCTAGTCATGGTTAAACCTTTCATCTGGGGCACTTGTACTAGTGACACTCGTTACCTGGGGAGGTTTGAAAAGGTGATGATGTTGATGATGTTTCTTTCCCTTTATGAAACCAAAATCAAATGCTGAAAAGATTAACATTATGCTGTGGTTAAAACTGTTGATCATCGTCATTCCCAGTTGAATCACCAAACAAATATCAACAAGCATAGCTATGTCCGCTCCTCTAACCCTAAAATAAACATCGCCAGTTCAGACTACAGGCTTTTAGCCCTGATCTTGCTGTCTGCGACAATTTTGGAGACTATGGGTAAAAAGCCCCAGATCACAGGCAAATCAGAGCGCATTCCCGTGAACGATGGTCGGCATGTGTAAACCTTTAAAGGATGCTATCATGAGCTCACCGACAGCGTGACGGAGAGTCGCAAGATATCTAGTATGCCAAATATCTGGCCCAGTCACAGGTGTGCAGGTACCAAAGCTGGACTGGCCATCAGGAGCACTGGGACTTTTCCCAGTGGCCTGGCCTGATAAACCTGCAGGAGCTTTAAAAAAAAAAAAAAATCACACACCAGCACATCCAATAGCCTACCAGTGCCACACATGGCAAAATAAACACTAGTGCGAGGGTGTAGTGGTACTTATTTGTACTTAACTGCTGTGAAACTATCAGTAAATAACTTTTTAATTCTCTGATTAAGCATCTTTCTTGCTCCCTCTCTTTTTATCCACTTTAAGCTTGTTGGACCAGTGCTGCTCTCTTTCTCTGGGCAGCACATAGCAAGGTGCAGGCTGGATCGAAACAAGAAATATTTTACAATGACAACAATGCTTATCAGTGCTGACTTTTCAGGTGGTAAGCAACAACGTTAATGCAGGAAGGACTATATACTACAACATATACTAACAGTACAACACAAACTGCACAAATCAAAGATTGCAACACATTTCGCCTTTTAACCATATTTTTTATAGACAATAACCGAAAAAATAAAATTAGGGAAAATCACATTCAGTTTTTTCTCAAAAGATAAAACCTAAATCAAAATATATGCCTAGAGTCTTACTTAAAAGCTCCAAAGACATAACAACAGGGCTGCCCCTTGCCAAATTGAGGCCCCCGCCCCAGTCTGTACACATGAAGGCATGGGCCAGTATGAGATTCTGATGGTATGATAACCTTAGGCAAAAACATCATGGTTTTATGGTATCGAGGTATAGCCATTACAGCTCAAAAATGTGTTAGTTTGTAATGTCTGAGTAAAAAACAACTTTTTTTTTACATTGGACACAATCTATTTTATTTTTAAACAACATACAGAATATTTGGAACAGCAAATGTGTATGTCAAGGTAAAATGATAACATAAATAACTGACTTCCTCTAAATAAAATTAAAATAAATGCAGTCCCTTGAGTGAGCCTAAACCTGTTGCTCAACAAGCAGCGAACATAAATAATTGAATTCTTCTCTGTTGAAAAACAATATGAAATATATTTCTTCTATTTTATGTGGATTTCTTCCATTTCTTCTTCAAACAACTGTAGCCTATTTGTTTTAGTTTCTAACCGAACAATATATTTTACAAGATTACACTGAACTAATCATGATGAAGGTACTTTCTCCAAATACTCAGTTTTACTGAATAGTGCTTAAACACATCACAAAGCAAAGCACTGCAACCTCCATCCCCAGTGAAGGAAACAAACACAATCACATGTAAATGCAGTTTACTAGAGGGGACTGCTCATACCGTAAGAATGGTATGACGTAAAATATGAGTGGTTTCGAAACCGGCCAATGGCAACGCCGGATTCAAAGTATCTTTTGTTGCCATCTCTTCACCTGCACTGATGCCTGGCTCTGAGCAGTGACTGGTTGGATGTTGACTGTAAATCAGTGCAGCAACGTGTGCGGTAGATGACAGACGTCCTTTCTCTCCTCTCAAACTTTACTGTCTTGACTTGGCACATGCTGGCCTCATGAGCTACGGCTTTGCAGTTTTGCAAACTGCTCACTTTAGGGACACTGTGGCAAGCACAACTGCACCGCATTTGCGCATTAAATGAGGCCCCCAGTGCAACATGAGGCCCTACACACAGCATGTGTTTAGGGAGGGGTGGCCCTACGTAACAATTTAATGTTTTACTTTTAATGAATGCAGTACTTGTCTCCATCTTTTAGCTTTTTCATCTGTCTCTATTATCCAATGAAAATAATGTGTCTCTCTTTCATTCCCTGCCACCCCCTTTACAGCCACCTGTCTATATGTGTTCCATGCCAACATGCCACACAAATGTTGGCATAAAGACTCTCTCTCTCTCTCTCTCTCTCTCTCTCTCTCTTTCTCTCTCTCTCTGTCTCTCTCTCTCTCTCTCTCTCACACACACACACACACACGTAGCATCTGTGACAACAGAGCTGTCCCCATACACCGATTTGCACACCCACACAATAGCGATCTGAAAAGCATTTCTTGGCAAAGCACAAATGATGTGCTGGACATTGTGCATTAACAGTTGGGGAAAAAACTCAGCTCTACCATTGACAGATCTGTGTCATTTATTATGTCTTTAAATTGATTATTATCATCGTGGACTGAAAAAAGTGTCCTGTACTTCTTTAATCACTGATCTGATGCATTACTTGGCGAGCATGCCACAAATCAAACACCCAAGCACATGTGACCAGCAGGTGAAAGGTTAAGGTTGGTATCTGGACAAATGTTGAAATACACATAGAGGATCCTTCAGCCATGACTTTGAGGTTTTTTAGATTTTTTACTTCTTTTTTACTATTCTTTCTGTCTTTGTATATTTTTCAGATGAAGATTATGAGACATGAATGCAGCAAAATCTCACTTAAGATAATTCCCTTCAATTATAGGATATTTTCTATACATCTTTAGTCAAGTATGGGATGTGGAAATACATGTCATAAATTGTAAGTCAATGAATTTGATGCTTTGACAGCATGATTGCATGGCTAATGAATGTCCCACTACTTAAAACAAGGAATCAAAAGCAAGTTGTCCATACGCATGTTTGTCCTACACATATCTTGAAAACCGGGCAGCCGAACTTCTTTATATCTGGCAGGTAGATTACTGGGCAAAGTCCATGTGTAAGACTGTTTGGGTGAGCGGCTATCAAGAATTATCTAAAAATACCTCATAAATAAGGTTGACTTGCCTCTTTTGCCTGTGAGTCAATGAGCTAAAACACAGACAGTGACACTATCATTGCAAACTACGCTGTGGTCGAAGGTGGGATTGCATTCTCATTGTTTACTGTTCATAATTTATAAATGTAACAATAACAAGGGATCAGGGAGCTGTCCCGCCATATGGGTGCATGTCATGGAGCTGTACAACCCTGCTATGACATAAAGAAGGAGAGGGCAACTTTCCTCATTTCTTTGTGGTGTTAAAGTTATGCTTTATTGTAAAAGACAAGAGAGAGGGAGAGTGAGCTGAGAGGGCGAGTGAATGACGGACGGGTGAGAAGTGAGCAGTGACAAGCCTGAATGACAGAAATACCTTATTTTTTCTATTTTTCACAGCAGTTAGAAAGCCTGTGCTTCAATACTGTGGACACAGACACTTATAGTTTCTATTTCATTTTCCACCTCTGTGTTACAGTTTTGGACTTTCTTTTCATAGACTCTGTTTGTTGTGCAGTTCCTGTTTTATTTTGTAATCTTTTGTGTATCCTCATTATATTATGTCACTTGCTTCAAGTTTCCCACCAGTAATCAGTCACACCTGTTCTCAATCAGTAATCACCCTAGTCAGTGTATAAGCAGCTCCCGGTTCATTCCCAATTGGCCAGATTGTCATGTAGCCTTTGTGCTCATTCCAACCTTTTTTTCCTTGTGTTTTTTAACCTTGCTTTGCACAACTCTGATTTTGCCTATGCCCACATGTAAGTCTGCAGGGTTTTTGACCCATGTCTGCTTTTGTCTGAGATTTTGCCTGCTCCATATCTGTACCTCTGCTCCGCTCCCTCTTTTTCTTCAGCATATGTATATAAAGAGCAGAAGATCATCATGGCATCCACCAGTCAGTGTTCAGCCAGCAGCGTCTGCCTTTGCCCTTCCTGCCAGGCTGGCTACATTATGGACTTCGACCTCCATGCCCGCTGCAAGACCAGTCTTGGCCCACAACACGCCAGACTTGCCCTCACTCCTACTGTGCCACTCTGCCTGTGGAGAAGAAGCAGTGGCGGGTCAAGGTGCGTAGAAGATCTGTTGGATGTTGTGCCCGATGAGGCAGGGTGTTGCGATAATGGCCGAGAGTCCCCTGACTCAGCTCCCTTCATTGTCGGCTCCCCCCTGGCTCTCCCCTCTTCCCAGTGGAAGACCTGGAGGGCGATGGCAACAAAGAGGCACGGCTTGCGCCCATTCCTCTTCCCTCACCAGCAGCTGGCCCTCTCCCTTGTGGCACTCTTTTCCGTGATCTTCCGGAGATCATCCAGAAAGAGGCCAGCTGTAAAGAAGTGCCTATGCCTCCAGAGCCACCTGTACCTGTCCCGAGCGCCATGTTGGGGGATATCTACCACCCGGAGCAGGAATCCCTCTGTGGCCGTGCTTCCCGCCACTTTGGCCTTTCATCTCCGAAGCAGCAGTGGAGCCCGGGAAGCTGAAAGCATCAGTCGCACGATAGGACCCATTCACCAGGGTTGAAGGAGACACCAAGCATGGCTTTTCCTCCTTCCTTCTGCTGGAGCCCAGTCTGGCAACTACCCTGCTGCCAAAGCCCACCTTTTTCGGCAGGAGGACGCCGACGCCGCCTTCCCAGATCATGACCAGGTCACCGCCTACCTCACAGATGGGGCCCACCTATGTACCTACCCTCTCCGTGGCTGCTGCTGTGGCTCATGCTCGCATCAAGGCATGGATGATGATGCTGCTGTGCAACAAATGGCTTCATGTGTCCCAGCTGCTCTTATGACAGAGTTGAAGGAGCTCATGGAAAAAGGGGCAATTTCTAGAGGACCTGCAGGTGAGGAAAATGAGGGGTTTTATTTGTGTTATTTCCTCGTGACGAAGAAAACAGGCGGTATGAGGCCAATTCCTGATCTGTCTCTCTTCAACAAATTAATAATGAGGAGGCCCTTTCCCATGCTCACAATAAAGCATGTACTGGAGTGTGTGTGTCCTGGTGACTGGTTCACTTCCATCGATCTAAAAGACACTTATTTTAATGTGCCAATCATACCAAAACACAGGAAATTCCTGTGTTTCTTGTTCAAGGGAGTCCAATTTCAATACAACCGTTTGCCCTTCGGTTATACTCTGGCTCCTTGCACTTTTTCCAAGTGCATGGAAATGGCTCTGGAGCCGTTACACAGGAAAGGCATCAGAGTGCTTTTTTATATGGACAACCTGATTGTGATGGTGTCCTCCAGGAAACTCTTCACACAGCGGAACTTGTAAAGCACCTGGCTCTGCTGGGGTTTGCCATAAATCAGGAAACGAGCTCTCCTCTTCCCTCACAGTCGATAGATTATCTGGGGGTGCATATCAGCTCGCTTGACAGGAAGCACTAAACACCCCTCTCTCGTGCATCTCACTACACAAGGTGGTGTCTGTGATGCATTTGCTAAGCATGATGTCAGCCAGTCATGTTGTGGTTCCTCTGGGCCTCCTTCATATGAGAAGAATCCAGAGATGGTTCGGCAACCTCTGCCTCGACCCAATCTGACACCAGAGGTATATGCTAATTGTCCCCTCCACCCTACAATTGGATCTGTCATATTGGAAAACCCTGTTCTGTCTGCAAGGGTTCCCCTTGGGAGAGTTACATCACACATTTCAGTGTATACGGACGCTTCTTTGTTCGGGTTGGAGGAGATGTGTCTCTCACATGTAGTTGGGGGGGAGTGGCAAAAGCCTCCATCTCTCCACATAAACTGCCTGGAGCTGTCCACGGTGCTGAAAGTGCTAAAACACTTCGCTCCACTTCTGACAGGCAAGCATGTAATGATAAGGACAGACAACAAAACGGCCGCGACTTATATAAATCGCCAAGGCAGTGTTCATTCGGCTCGTCTGCTGGAATTAACCAGGAGCCTTCTGTTACGGTCGCACACAAATCTGCACTCCATCAGAGCAGTTTACATTCCAGGCAAGCAGAATCGGGCTGCAAACCTGATGTCAAGCCTTCTCAGAGCGAGTAAAGGCTGAACTCTTCTCTGATCCAAACAATATCAGACAGATTAAGGAAGGCCGAGGTGGATCTGTTTGCTTCCCAGGAGAACGCACAGTATGCTCTGTGGCTCTCCATGAGTCCCCAGGACTCTCTGCCGTTGGGCATGGATACCTTCTCCACCGCCCATGGCCCAAGGCTCTCTTGTACACCTTTCCGCTAGTTCCTCTGATTCCCCGCTTATTAGCGCGCATTCAGGAGGAGGGACTGGCAGTCGTTCTGGTGGCTCTGGAATGCATGGGTGCATCGTGGTTCCCATCACTGATTCAGCTGCTGTCAGAGAAACGGTGGCTTCTCCTATGGTGCAGCTGGATTGCGGGATCCTACACACTTCAGTGATAGGCCAGCACTTATGGGTCTGGCCCTTGAACAAGAGTGCTTGGAAAGGCTGGGTCCACCCCTGATGTGGTGCGTACTATTCAGGGTGCGAGAGCTCCATCTACAACTGCGTCTTATGCAGCAAAATGGTCCGCTTTTCAGCGCTGTTGTGTGGAGAGGAACACAGACCCTACATCATGCTCTCTGCCTCTTGTGCTATCTTTCCTTCAATTATTAGTGGATAGACGCTTAGTGTTATCTACTATCAAAGCATATGCTGTGGCCATTTCATCTTGCTACAAAGGGTTTGGAGAGAGATCTGTTTTTGAGCACCCATTAGTTAAGCGTTTTCTGAAAGGAGTGAGGAGACAGCAGCCTGTTACCTGTCCTTTGGAACCACAGTGGGATTTACCTTTGGTTTTATGCACTCCCCTTCAAGCCACTAGCCCAGATCTCTCTCAAGTTTCTGTCCTTGAAGACAGTACTCCTCCTCTTCCTCCTCCGCCTTGACTTTGGCTAAGAGGGTAAGTGATTCATGCGCAGTCTGAGTCTCCCTTTCTTGTCTTATTATCAAGGAAGATGGGAAGGAAGATCATTTATACCTAAAACTATAACCAGCTGCTTTTGATCTAGAGCTGTTTCCGTGAACAGTTTTGTTCCTCCCCCTCACAGGAATGAGATGGAGGAAACATCATATCACCTTTGCCCGGTGCACACTCTGTTTCATTATGTCGCACTCACAGCAGATCTCAAACCGACTTAGCAGCTGTTTGTTCATTATAGGGAGTATTCTCAAGGACGCCCCTTATCAAAGCAGTGCCTAGCTCACTGGTTGTGTGCAGCCATCACATATGCATAAAATGCTGTGGGAGTGGGGCTTCCACCTGACACACAAAAGTCTCTGCATATCCAGCAGGCTTGCTGAATGAACAACAAGTAGCAAACAACTTCTCCTGTGGGTGCACACACAAACCAACCAAGGCAGCAGCATACTGTAAACAATGCCCAACTGAGCAGACTAAGCAGGTAGCAGATGGGGTTGAGAAAATGGCAATGTAGGAAACAATCTCAGAAAAAATCTCAGAAACAATTCTCAATGGATCCCACAACTTTGGCCTGACCACACATAAAAACATCAGAAAACAGTGGGAAATTTTGTGAGGGTTCTTGTGATATAGGTTTGGAAACAGTCAGACTTATACTTCAGGCTCAGTGAGCCTCTGTATGACAAGAGTTCACCAATTTCTCCCATAAGCAGCCATTGTAAGACCACCGGGCTCTCCGTGGATTATCGGGTCTCGGAGGCGGCGCAGACGGATGAGGGAGAGGAAACAGAAGTGGGGCCGCAGGTCCGGCGTTATGCTAAGGCTAAGGAAACAACCACACAAGCCACCTCTACCGAGCCTGTATCTCTCCAATGCCAGATCCCTGGTACACAAGACGGATGACCTGGAATTACAGCTTGCTGGTAATTGCTATGTTCGCGACTGCTGTGTTTTGATTATCACCGAAACCTGGCTCCACCCGGACATACCCGATGCTAGCATGCAGCTAGCGGGCCACACTTTGCTACACTGGGACAGGAACAAGAACTCGGGTAAGAGCAGAGGAGAGGGGCTCTGTATTTACGTGCATGACAACTGGTGCAACAACGGAACTGTGATAGACAAACACTGCTCTCCCGACCTCAAGTACATGTCTGTAAGATGCCGGCCTTTTTTTCTAGCAAGAGAACTAACAGTAGTAATCATCACGGCTGTGTATATCCCACCCAATGCCAATGTAAGCATGGCGCTCTCCCTCCTGCTGAACATCATTAACGCACATCAGCCGGCCCACCTGATGGTGTTCACATAATCGCAGGAGACTTTAATAAGGCCAACCTGAAGACTGTGCTCCCGAAATTTTATCAACATGTCAAGTGTTCCACTAGAGGGGAGAACACTTTAGATCATGTTTACTCCAACATTAAACACGCATACAGAGCCATACCCCTCCCCCACCTCGGCCAGTCAGACCGTCTTTCCCTCAGACGCAGTGCCAGGCCCACTGCAAAGACTGTTACAACCTGACCGGACAATGCACTCTCCAAACTGCAGGACTGTTTCACAGAGATAGACTGGGACCTATTCGAACACCGGGAGCTGGAAACATTCACAGGAACGGTACTGGACTACATCAAGTTCTGTATCAGAAATGTGACTGTGGACAAAAACATTAGGGTTTCCCAAATCAGAAACCCTGGATGACCAGCCAGGTTCGCACACTCCTCAGAGCCCGCGATACTGCCTTCAGGTCAGGTGACAGAGCCCTTTACAGGTCTGCTTGAGCTGATCTGAAAAAAGGAGTTAAAAAAGCCAAAGCGGACCTTAAGAGGAGCATAGAGTCCCACCTGTCCAGCAACAACACACAGGAGGTGTGGCAGGGCATACATGACATCACAAACTACAGAGGCTGCAACAACAGTGGACCTGAGTGCATCGCTGGCAGAGGAGCTAAACAGCTTCTTTGCTCGCTTCGAAACATCTCAACAACAGCACTCATCAGCCTCAGCCCTGCCCCCACCCTTACCCAGCTCCTGCACCACCACACTCACTGTCAGTGAGCATGACGTCAGGCGGGTGCTCCTGGCAGTGAACCACAAGAAGGCTGCCGGCCCAGATGGAGTACCTGGTAAAAGTGCTCAGAGCGTGTGCCCACCAGCTCACCTCCATCTTCGCCAGAATCTTCAACCTCTCCCTGGCCCAGGCAGTCATCCCGCCCTGTCTGAAATCTGCCACAATCATCCAGGTACCAAAGAAGTCTCCCACCACCAGCCTAAATGATTATCGCCCGGTTGCCCTCACTCCGGTAATCATGAAGTGCTTTGAGAGGCTGGTCCTCCAGCACATCAAGGACTATCTCCTGCCAGACTTCGACCCATACCAGTTTGCATATTGTGCAAACCGATCCACAGAGGACGCCATCGCCGTAGCCCTCCACTCTGTGCTGTCCCACCTGGAGCAGCAGCAGAGCTACGTCTGATTGCTCTTTGTGGACTACAGCTCCACCTTCAACACAATCATTCCTGACATTCTCATCACCAAACTGGACACTCTCAGCCTTCCACCTCTCACATGTGCCTGGATAAAGGACTTTCTCACCAACCGGCCCCAGAGTGTGAGACTTGGCCCACACCTGTCCTCCACACGGACGCTGAGCACTGGCTCCCCACAGGGCTGTGTGCTGAGCCCCCTCCTGTACGGTCTCTACACCCATGACTGCCGCCCGACCCATGACAACAACCTCATTGTCAAGTTTGCGGATGACACCACCGTGGTCGGACTCATCACTGGGGGAGACGAGACTGCCTACAGAGAGGAGGTCCGGAAGTTGGCAGCCTGGTGCTCAGG